>JAQIWN010000561.1:0-30647 GCA_034699025.1 Entomobrya cf. arborea Gr-Col-00668 | reverse complement strand
GAGTTTGAGGTCTTGGAGGTTGAGTTTGAGGTCTTGGAGGTTGAGTTTGAGGTCTTGGAGGTTGAGTTTGAGGTCTTGGAGGTTGAGTTTGAGGTCTTGGGGGTTGAGTTTGAGGACGTGGTGGTTGAGTCTGGAACGGTCTTGACGTAGTTGGAGGAGCGCAAGAGGGGTCACGGCTTCCAGGGAAGCAACGCTCTTGCGTTGGTTGTGGACGACATCTTCAAATATTCAAATTAAATTAACAGATAAGACTTGGACACGATACGAATATTCTCAAATTAAAATTTTAATTACTACCTGATGTCTCTTGGGTTATTGTCACAATCGGGTGGACAGTCTGGTCTGGTTTCTCCTGTGAACAAGTCCATTTTTTAGCTAATCCGTAAAAGCTAGAGCTTTTCGAAGACCAAATAAACTAAATAAACATACCTGGATAGCACTTTTTGGAGGTAGTAGGTTGCTGTGGTGGTTGCGTGTATGGACGTCTAGTAGTTTGTACAGGTCTTGGTTGTGTTTGAGGCCTTGGAGGTTGAGTTTGGAATGGCCTTGCAGTGGTTGGAGGAGCACAAGACGGGTCGCGGCTACCAGGATAGCATCGCTGTGCAGTTGTTTGTGGACGGCACCTGTAGACACAAAAAAAGAAATATAAAAAGCAAAAGAATGTAAAGAATTGTATTAGCCGTAATGTCATGATATTTACCTGATGTCTCTTGGGTTAGCATCGCAATCTGGTGGACAATCTGGTCTTGTTTCTCCTGCAAGAAAATTAGACAAGGATATCATTTCAAAACGGTTATATGAGAATGTACCAGCATTTTGTTAAGTTGTACACACAAATATATTATAAATCAATGAACTTACCTGGATAACACAACTTAGCTGTTGACTGTTGCCGCGGTGGTGGTGTGTAAGGGCGTTGAGTGGTTGTTGGCAAAGGTCTCGATTGAGTTTGAGGCCTGGGTGGCTGAGTTTGAATCCTTGGAGGTTGAGTTTGGAATGGCCTCTGAGTTGTTGTTGGAGCACAAGACGGGTCACGGCTGCCAGGGAAACATCTCTGCTCGGTTGTTTGAGGACGACATCTGGGAGATAAAATATTTATTATTTAATACTTGGTAAAGTATGTAAGCAATATACAAAATACGATATGCATCTGATAATATGCCGCCACATAAGTCACTCCTTCCGTTACTTGAAAACTCTTTTTGGACCGGAAATGGAGAAGTTTTTACACATATAATGGGTACTTTTTGATTTACTCTTAGAAAGATTTTAAAATTTATTTTTGCTTGACGGTTGTTTGCTTAGTTATTCATTATGTTAATGATGGTAGGCATCAAAACGAATCTGTGGAAATAACGCCACGTTTAGTATTATTGTGTAAGGTAGGCTTTTGACATGGTAACAGCATTTACCTGATATCTCTAGGATTATTATCACAATCTGGTGGACAGTCAGGCCTTGTCTCTCCTAAAAGAAAAAAATAATAAGCGTTTGAATATGTGACAAACCTGATGGTAAGGTGATATATGCGAGTTTTAAGGGAATAAAACTAACCTGGATAGCACAGCTTAGCCGTGGATTGTTGACGTGGTGGGGGAGTGTATGGGCGCTGAGTGGTTGGAACTGGTCTTGGCTGAGTTTGAGGTCTTGGAGGCTGGGTTTGTGGCCGTGGTGGTTGAGTTTGAGGTCTTGGTGGCTGTGTTTGGAATGGTCTTGACGTAGTTGGAGGAGCACAAGATGGATCACGACTTCCAGGGAAGCAGCGTGGTGTTGTGGTTTGTGGTCGGCACCTGAGAACAAAATATAAAACAATATATTAAACTATGATTACTTTTTAGTAATATATACAATATATTAAACTGCAAAATCTTGCCCTTCAAAAGTTAGGCAACACATCGATTCATGAATTTTATATTTACTGACCTAATATCTCGTGGATTAGCATCACAATCTGGTGGACAGTCAGGCCTTGTCTCTCCTGAAATTAAATCAATCATTATTTGATTCAATTTGAACTATATTTTAGAAATTTTTTGTAAAAATAGCCATAGACAGAAGATCGATTTAAATGAACTCACCAGGGTAACATAACTTTGCAGTGGACTGTTGACGTGGCGGTGGTGTGTAGGGACGCTGCGTGGTTGTTGGTCTCTGCTGGACTTGGGGCCTGGGTGGTTGAGCCTGGATTCTAGGGGGTTGCGTTGCCCTCGGTGGTTGTGTTTGGAATGGTCGTGAAGTCGTTGGAGGAGCACAAGAAGGGTCGCGGCTGCCTGGGAAGCATCTATGGGGTGTCGTTTGTGGGCGGCATCTATATTAAGCAGAAATAAAAAAATATCATGTTTTATATTAAAGATCACAACGAATCACCCCACCAGTTCAAAATTAGACCTACCTGATATCACGAGGATTAGCATCACAATCAGGAGGGCAATCAGGACGTGTTTCTCCTATAAATTAAAGTACGTTATTGATACTACTGACGAGTAAATATGTAATGAATAGCTATTTATGTCATCATTGTCTATCGTTGTCATTCCTAGCAAAACTTACCAGGATAACACAACTTTGCAGTGCTTGGCTGACGAGGTGGTTGAGTGTACGGACGTTGAGTAGTTGTAGGTACAGGCCTGGACTGGGTTTGGGGCCTTGGTGGTTGAGTCTGGATCCTTGGAGGTTGAGTTTGGAATGGTCGTGAGGTTGTGGGTGGAGCACAAGCCGGGTCACGACTTCCAGGAAAGCATTGTGGTTCCGTAGGCTGTTGGCGACACCTATTCATAATTAAGTTGAGAATTTTCATTCTTAATCCAAACGCTTCAAAAACTTTTCCGTTCAAAAATATATATGCGTATATTTGAAGCCTACCTAATATCGCGTGGGTTGGCGTCGCAGTCTGGTGGACAGTCTGGTCTTGTTTCGCCTTTAAACAAATATATAAATTCAAAAGATTTAATTGTTTGTCCAAAAAAATAATGAAATAAATACGGGGGAATTTTTTAAATATTAAAATGCAGTAAATTTACCTGGATAGCATAACTTTGCAGTGGGTGGCTGACGTGGTGCTGGCGTATATGGACGCTGGGTTGTTGGCACTGGTCTGGGCTGCGTTTGAGGTCTTGGAGGCTGTGTTTGGGGACGGGGAGGTTGAGTTTGTGGCCGTGGTGGTTGAGTTGGTCTTACAGTCGTTTGAGGAGCGCAAGAAGGATCCCGACTACCAGGGAAGCATCTTTGTGGAGTGGTTTGTGGTCGGCATCTGTCAATCACAATTTAATGGTAGGGAAAACCAAACATAAGACAACAGGATAATTGAATTTCGATTTGAAACCTTCGATGGGTTTTACATTGTCAAATTACCTAATATCCCGGGGATTGGCATCACAATCTGGTGGACAATCAGGTCTGGTCTCTCCTGCAGACAAAAAAGATATTTCTTCATCTTTATATTCGCCACAAAATGCATTCTACTCCTACTCATACATTTTTACGCTAGATTTGAATCAAAAAATAAATGAATAGCAGACCTGGGTAACACAATTTGGCAGTGCTAGGCTGACGAGGTGGTGGGGTGTACGGACGCTGAGTGGTAGTCTGTTGTTGATTTTGATATCTTGGAGGTTGAGTCTGAATCCTTGGGGGTTGAGTTTGGATTGGACGTGACGTTGTTGGGGGAGCACAAGACGGGTCACGGCTTCCTGGGAAGCATCTCTGCGGTGTGGTTTGTGGTTGGCATCTGTGTTACATGTTTGCAATGTAATAGAAAGTGAAATTATTGACTTTTTTCTGCTAACTAGCGTCGCACAAAGACTCAATTTTTTATCTTCGTTACCTGATATCCCTTGGGTTGGCATCGCAGTCAGGTGGACAGTCCGGTCTGGTTTCACCTAATTTTAAAGAAAAAATCGGTTTAAGGTATCACTCACGAGTTGCAACATAGCATGTGGTAAATAATACGTACCTGGGTAGCAAAGTTTTGCTGTAGATGGTTGGCGTGGGGGCTGAGTGTATGGACGTTGAGTAGTTGTGGGTCTTGGCGGTTGGGTTTGAGGTCTTGGAGGCTGTGTTTGAGGTCTTGGAGGCTGTGTTTGAGGTCGTGGCGGTTGAGTTTGGAATGGGCGTGAAGTCGTTGGAGGAGCACAAGATGGATCACGGCTACCAGGAAAGCATCTTTGGGGTGTCGTTTGTGGGCGGCACCTTCGAAGATTAAATAATGCACTAATTACATTTTTTGGTTGGACATCATGCGAAAAGAATATCAGTAATAAAAATAATTACCTAATGTCACGTGGATTAACATCACAATCCGGTGGACAGTCTGGTCTGGTTTCTCCTAGAGACAATTTAATACATAATATTATATGAGTTTACATTCTCCCAGCCTGATATTCTACCAAGGCATAGTTTCACAGAGATGATCAAACTTTAATTTACCTGGATAACACTGTTTGGAGGTAGTAGGTTGCTGCGGTGGTTGCGTGTATGGACGTCTGGTAGTTTGCACAGGTCTTGGTTGTGTTTGAGGCCTTGGAGGTTGAGTTTGGAATGGTCTTTGAGTTGTAGGTGGAGCACATGATGGGTCACTGCTGCCTGGAAAGCATCGCTGTGTTGTTGTCTGAGGACGACATCTGTAAATGTAACGACAAGGAATATAAAGTCACATGACTTAAACCTTAAATAATCAATATCTAATGCTATCGGCATTCTATTAAACTGCTTACCTAATATCTCTGGGATTGGCATCGCAGTCTGGCGGACAATCGGGTCTCGTTTCTCCTGCAAAAAAATACGAACAATTTTAATCGAATTTCTACAACGAACAATTTTAGCATACCATACCATAGTGACAAGTAGTAATACTCACCTGGATAGCACAACTTTGTGGTTGATTGTTGACGTGGAGGTGGAGTGTATGGACGCTGAGTAGTTTGCACGGGTCTCTGCTGAGTTTGGGGCCTGGGGGGTTGAGTCTGAATCCTAGGAGGTTGAGTTTGAAATGGCCTTGAAGTTGTTTGAGGAGCACAAGAAGGGTCACGGCTGCCTGGAAAGCATCTCTGTGGTGTAGTTTGTGGTTGGCATCTGTGCACAAAATCACCGAATTAGCTTGTTTGAATAGGTATTCTATGTCTAACTACTGGAAAGTTTATAAGAAATAGTTAACGAATACTCACCTCGCGTCTCGCGGATTAGCGGCGCAATCTGGTGGACAATCAGGTCTGGTCTCCCCTATTCACAAAATAAGTCCCTTTTGTATTATGTTTATGTGTCTGGTAGGTACTTGAACAGTAGTTCAGTGTGCCTAAAAATAATATATTGCAATAACTTTTTACAATTTGGTAAGTTACCTGGATAGCATAATTTGGCGGTTGGAGGTTGTCGTGGTTGTGGAGAATATGGTCGTTGAGTGGTAGTTGGTACAGGCCTCGATTGAGTTTGAGGTCTTGGTGGTTGAGTTTGGATTCTTGGAGGTTGGGTTTGCGGCCGTGGTGGTTGGGTTTGGAATGGACGGGAAGTTGGGGGTGGTGCACAAGACGGGTCACGGCTTCCAGGGAAGCAGGCTTGTTGTGTAGTTTGTGGGCGACACCTTGAAATTTCGCAATTATTTCTTACTTTAATTTTCATATTTCACTTGATTGGAACACAGTGCTCATTTGTAAAAATATACTGTACAAAATATATCGAAACTGGCATATATATTACTAAGGTACTCACCTGATGTCACGAGGATTAGCATCACAATCTGGAGGACAGTCGGGTCGTGTCTCACCTATTTATTTGTTTCAGTACTTTCACTTTAATTACTATTTCGTTATACCTTCATAGTTTATGATTAAAATCATTTATTTTACCAGGGTAGCATTTCTTTGTCGTTTGTCTTGAAGGAGGGGTATTCACAAATGGTGGCAATGTGGTTTGTTGATTATAGCTTCTTGGAGGTGGTTGCGTTTGATATCTGGGTGGCTGAGTTTGTTGAACGCTATTACAACGTGGATCAGTTGAACCTGGAAAATAAAATAAAAGTTAAAGGTTCACATTATTGTGCCAAAACAAACACAAATGCTGAATATCATGAGTGGGTTACCTTGGAAGCAGAGTGGAGGGCGAGTTTCCCTCTGAGGCTGTGCCACGGGTGGATTGTCTGTAATACATCTGAAAGATAAAGAAAAAAATTTAATTAGTACAATTAAAATGTTTATTACAGAAGTTATTCTTTAAGTGATATAGACCTTGGATCTAAGCTTCCTGTGAAGCATCGAAATGGCGGTTGTGTAACAGCAGCAGTGGTTGGGCGAGGCCTTGCTTGTGTATAGCCTTGACTTGGAGTTTGTGGTCGTTGACTGAACGGGGATTGTGGCCTGGATGTAGTCTGCTGTGGTCTTCTTCCTGGCGTCGTAGGCTGATATTGGTTTCTCGGTGGTGGACTTGGTATGTTTGGATTAGATTGACATGTGTCCTCGCAGACATCTTTACAAAGCTACATTATTGGATGTATTTTTAATGAGTGAAAAATAAGTAGTATAATTAAAGTTATGCGCAATATTTTTTAATACTTACCTCAACATTACAAGATAAATGAACGTGGTCCGTATTAGGGAATCGGAACGCAGTCATGTTAGTGAAAGCAATGGTAGTTGCACCGCTATCTCCAGTTTCAAATGTTTTTATCCAGTTTCCAATGAGTTTCTTTTTCCTGTCCAAATCAGTTAATATGAACAGTCAGATAATCTCCCAAATGAATGTAACTTCAATTCTAAAAGTGACTACCTTGGACAACCATCAAAACCAGTCAATTGTACTTTTCCGGTTGAAGGGTCCTCAAAATCTTCTGAATCATAAGCCCAACAATCTTTAACGCTGACATCGTATTGCCTTTCATTATCCTTAATATAAATGAGTACACTAAGCTCCTCTCCTATTTCAATTAGACCCCCAATCGGTTTGATCTGTTGAAACAAATAATACAATTTTTTTTTTAAAATTAATTTCTCCTTCATTTAGTCTTGGTTATTTTGTACTACATACATTAGGGAAAGCTCCTTTTTGAATATCCATCCAGCAATCTAATGAATCTGAAGCAGTCATTTTGTGGTGCTGCACATCTAACATTCCAACGGTCAAGGGCTTGAAAATTACCATTTTTCCTTGCTTTTTTGATGGCGTTGGTTCATTACTACTTTTGCAAGATACCTTCTTTGCTGTATCCCAAATTTCCTATCAAAACATAACCATACATTATACCCGATGAACTAAAATAAAAAACAGCATTTACTTTTACCCTTTTATTTAATTTGAAACAGACATACATTTCTATGTTCATGTATTCATAAATTGTTTTTTTTTTTAATTCTTCAATTACATACTTGAACAACTTCGTCCATCTGGAATATAAGCACATTGCTTAAAGTCCCAGCAAGACTGTCTGTTCCACATCCCTTTGATGGCACAGTGAAAGTGTAGGTTTGAGATCTTGAATTGGCTTCCACATATCGACACTTGGAGTCAGGAAAGTGACCGCGACTATAGATTACACCGTCAAAAACAGCATCAAAATCTACGGTGACCTGAATTCCTTGTGGGGCACACTGGACATCTAGCCTTTCGATCTTGGCATGATGATGACTGTGGCTGTCATCATCACCTTTATTGTAGTTTGCTACTTGATTAGCTTGTTGATTCCTTCGGGTAGTCTGTCGACTGATTCTTTCTATTTCATGGAATGTGTTTCTTAAGCTCTCGTAGTCATACTGTTCTTCATCTGCAGCGTCAGCATTCTTCTTTGAAATATTCAGACATTTGTCCAGTTTATATTTATCAATTCATCAAAAATAATCTTAATTGTTTTATTATTCTTACAGCATCAACACTGTAAACCAACAGTAGTAGGATCAGAAACAGCTTGGAGGAGGACATTCTGAAAATGCCCCCAGAGCCGCCCCGCTCCCCGTCCTAAGGAAATAAAAAATCTTTGTAATTTTCAAGCATTTATCCAATCATCATTCCAAACAATATTGATTTTCTGACAAGTTTTTCGATTTCATTGTTTAATAAAAGATTGAAATTGCTACAAGCTATTTTCGAAAGGTAAATTATTAAGTTGTTCAGATAAATGAATAATCGCGTGCGATCTATTTCTACTTCCGTATTCTAAAATAACCTAAACTGCTACAAGTTTTTAACAAGGTTAATTTTGTTTTATTGACCATTGCAGGCTCATTGCCGAAGTATCTTCATTTTTGTCTTGTTTCGGCCCACGGTTGCCATTGACCGTTGCATTTCATTGTTAATAAAAAATTCCCTATACACTGGAATGAGGGTTTTACATGGTTTATTTCCTCCCCTTTGTAGTCTGATCAGATCACTATGTCATTAAAAAAGGGTAAAGTATCCAGGAAGGTTTCGTCTCTTTATGCATAACAAGTTTAATGCAACTTTTTTAATTGAGAAAATGCAAAAATGTGGAAAAAATTCACTTACATGCATACATTGAAAGAAATTATTTTTCTACAATGACACTAATTTTACAAGTAGACTTAAATCTATCAGGACAAAAGGCAATTTACTATTTACAAGTACTTCGCATATTTGTTGGTCTGCTATTCATGTAAGCAGTCTTGTTCTGTGACTTTGTAATGAATTACCTCGTAACTCAACGAATTTTGCATATTTAATGAAGTATATTATTACTACCATACCAAATGGAACAAAAATACCCAAGATTATCCTTTATATCATTTACTAACGAAACGACACGATTAAGGCATTACTTCATTTTTATCATCCTTATCACCTTGATGACCTTCTTGATTTACAGGAACCGTGTAACATGTAGGTACTACGGTTAACATGACCAACAACCTTTTAATCTGAATCCCTAACAAATTGGAACCTCTCTCTCTCTCAACAGCAGCATCTTCCTTTTTCCTTTTAACTTGTCGTAAAATTATATACATTATTTATCAACAGTAAAAAAATAAAAACTGAGAATGTAAAGTGAACTTGCTACGAGCTACCCAATTTAAAAAGTTTTACAAATGAGCCAGATGACATGAAAGGACGACAACGGTGATAATTAAATTTTACGCTTTAAGTTTCTTAAGTTGCAAACTAAAGCATTTGACCATTTCGTTATTGCAACGTCATGATGATATAAATACTTAGCTAATTTGACGAGTACAAACAAAACAATGCAAAAAATGCCTTCATCAACTCTATTAATGATTTATGCCTTTAGCAAAACAAATGTGCAATTTATTGCTTCATTGGTTACGCGGTTTGAACTGTAACTATAAAAGAAAAACAATACAAAAAGAGATTCAAGTTTAGTAAACAACGTTTGTGAAAAATCTCTTAAGCCTAAGTTCACGTAGCAAATAGGTAACACAATTCTAGGATTCATTATCTTTGCACGAAAAGAGTTAATCAGTTCATTTTCAACATACGTGACATTTGCCATTTAGGGAAATGAAGAAAAAAATATATATGAACGGGAAGAGAATGAAAGGATCCTTTTAGTTACTTTACTATTCACACTGGTCTAGTGTACGACGATGATGTACGATGTAATTTCCCCAAGGGCCTGTTCTCGGAATCCTTTGTTTTTTTTATTCATAAATTACATATTTTTATTATAAATGAAGATCCCATTCAAATTTCTTTTTGTGAATGACTAACTGACTGCTGACACTCTCGACTCGAGTAAGGTCATTTCCCATTTGAAAGTAAAAGGAATATGACCATATTGATGACTAGAACATGAGTTGACTCGACTCAATGACCAAGCGTGGTTTGTAAGTTGCAACACAACTACGGAAGAAGATTGTAATCTTGGCAAAATATAAAAACGCCACATTCAAAAATAGAAGTAGAAAAAAAGATACAACGGCAAATATTGCATCTTCAAAAAAATAAAAATTATCTTTATGATTATTACCGGTAATAATATCACGACATATTAGGACGAATGAGGAGTACTGCAATGAATAAATTAAGGTAAAAATTTGGATTGAGAAAACCAATCGTTGTTTAAAAATAATATAAACGAAGAGTAAAAATGTTTATTTGTTTTGACAATATAGTTTTTTTTACAATTGAAGATGTTTTTTTGGCATTTAAAAATGTCATCTTCATCAACACAAGAGTTTTATCATTTACCCCACGTTCCCTCCCGCTGTCATGTCCATGAAAATATCTATTACTAAAACAGTTAACTTCTTTCTTTGGATAACGAGTAAATTGTGGATAAATATTTGCGTACGGAGCTGACATGGAATGTAAACAAACATCTTATGATGTCATTCATTTGATCATGTTATTTGCAAATATCACATATTTACGAGATAACTGCCCTACTTCACCCCCATCATGCCTACCTCTCTCGAACTCGCCGCACGTCATCTCTCATATATCCATAAACGGTCACTGTTTTGTAATAAAAAAGGTATTATGTCCATCGCTTTTCAGCAGACGAGACACGCATGATACAACTCTTGGCTTAGTCATGATAATTTATATTTCAATTTAATATTATGACCTGCTAGATTGCATTTCATGATTAGGATTGCAGGTGCAGCAGGCAAGTGCTAATTAGTGATAAGTAAAAGTTGCAATTTGGTAACTGGTAACTTTTTCTGGCACGAACGAATGCCGACCAATATTATTCAGCTTTTTAGTGCACTTTTGTTCTCAAAATAAATTGTACTAATTAACCTTTGCGTTTTTGCTGGGCATGTCACCCTTTCGATAATAATAATGGCGGTAAATATTTTTATATTGCAATCTTCTCAAAATATTTCATTAAAATTTGCAATGGAAAATGCATTGATTTGTTAAAAAAAGACACACTGGCAAAAATATTACGACGAGCTACATCACATCCTTGCAAAAAATGACATGTTCGGATCTTTTTAAGATAAAAGGTCACTATTACTTGATTTATTTATATTTATTGTCATGCTCAAAGACAGGACCTGAGTAATTAACGCATCTGCAACGCCTCATCATCTAATAATAACCCTTATATTCTTACTGAATTATCTTGACAATTATAACTTCAACCTTGCCAATATAATATTTTGCATGCAAAGTGATTTGAGGTTGAAAAATCATTTTGATTCTTCAAAGTTTAATTTGCAAATGCACCGTGTTGAGTTTTAATGTTTATTTAGCTTACTGGGCTCTGTCATCACTAATCATTGCCATTCGTTATGATTCGTTAACAAGCCAATTACTTTTGGTGTGCATCAATATCAACATGTGCCAAAATTTGAATTGCATTCTCAAATTGAAATGCACTTTTAAGAGGTGAATCGATAAATGATACCCTTTTTTGCAAAAAATCTCGTTTTTCTAAAATATTTATGGTACACTGTTTCTGCTCATAGCATATTAAATTTTAACTATCTGGTGATAGTTGACCATAATTCTCCCTATTTTTGCCAGTGGAGCACTAATCGTCCAGCTTACCTTCATAAAAAATATCTAACGGTGAGAAATAAGAATGACAACAAATAAAACATTATCATATATGGTCTACCAAGTGCATAATTTTTCTAATTTTTTTTATTCATTTGACATCAACCATTTATCCACTTCACACAAGTTTACAATATTCGTGGAAGCTGAGCAAGTTTCTAGACAAAAATTAACTGCAAATGACCTATTGAATGTTTTACACGCGTGCTAACAGCGGAGCGCGCGACTAGACTGTTTCGTCTAAATGATATTCTCCTCCGCCGTTGCCATAGCCATCTACAGATACTAATCACGCATAATATTCATATTCATTGTGGTCAGCCGATAGAGATTTAAAGAACATGCCAATGTCAGCCAGGCCAGGTTAGTTGAGAAGCTAAAAAAAATGCACATTTATTATGCAAAGCTGAAAAGATAATAGCGTAGATAATGCATTTAGGGTCACTTTCGTATCATCATCATGCAAACACGTTCATCTTCATTTCAATTAGATGTATTTGCGACGGTAATTACTGCCAACAAAATAACACAAATCCTATAAAAATCGCGTTGTGCGTTGTATAATTTTTTATATTTGTACTACTTTTTTTGGACGAACCTTATCTTTTGTCCGTTAACCCTGGACAGTTTTTTTCGCTGCCATTTTCTTTTAAATTATGCGCATTTTTTAAAAAGCTGTACTGAAAACTTATGCTGCATATGAACTCATTCAAGTGTCATTATCAAACTGACTGGCTTTATAAAATGAATAACTTAATTGAACTAAACTGAAATAATAACAATGCACGCAACCCTTTGACCAAAACTTTACTTAATTGTTTTATAATTTTTTATGATATATTTGCCAAAAATGGCAAAGTCTTTGTGTTTCGTTGCTTTAACGAAAAATAATAATATTTTAATTTGGCTCTACGTTACAATCAAACTTTACCTTCTAATAATACATTTGTCTTTAACTTTTCTGTGCAACAGTTTGTGAATGTGAGTTCAATGCACAATACCAATTTAAAAATTTGATCCATACAAATGTCTTCTCAGTTTTCAATAATTTCGCAAAAATAATTATGAATACAGCAATAAATGTCATGTTAAAATGTTAATTTATGTCATTTTTATTCATTCACTTTTAATCATTTACCACAAAAAAAACGAATCATTGTAAATAAATTTATGAATTAAGTTGTTGCAGTATTGATCATGTAACCATAATTGACTTGGTAATAACTATGTTATTATTACTGTTACCTTAACGTATTGAGTTGGACAACTTTATATTAGTCAAAATTGGCTTGATCGATTTCATTTCAAAATATATCTTCTATTTTAAAACAATGCCATTATACTATTTATTACCTCTGATCACTGATCTGATGTCGTATGCAGTCTGATGCCTGCCTGAAATTACCTGTCTATCTACAAATCCACAATCAATGTGTACACAATTTCCAATGAAATTTTTTCATGTCTGGTTTGACTGTACCAGTCCTATATTTACAAAAAAAATTACTCAACTTTTCATTCATTTCTAGCTATCCACAAATGTTGACGTTACCCCACTCTACAATTTTTTTACTCAATAAAAAACAATTTGCACGCTCATCTTCTTCTCCTCTTACTTGCTTTTTTGAGAGTAAAGCTCTTCCCATCGCATCATTATCATCATTCATGATTCACTTTTGTTGATCGCCCTGGCCACCTAAGGTGAGTGCTAAATGCTTTAAATTTTTCTTATTGTTGTACTTGTTGATGATTATACTAATGCTTTTGCAGACGGTCAAATGCTATTTTCCTTTGATCCCCAATAAAGTGAATGTGCGTGCTTGTACCTCTATGCAAATTTTTTTTATTGGAAACGGCTTTGTTGCAATGTAATACCTAAACATAATTTCGTACTGAAGAAATACTACCTTTAAAGTGTGTAATTGTATTGTCGGTCTGTTGACAAATGTTTTCCCCAAAAACATCGTAATTTTATTGCACAATCAACAAAAAAAACCGACTACAAATTGTCTATAAAATCTTGTAGTTTTAAGTGAGAGTTTTAAATTTAAATTAAGTGCTTCCGAAATTACAGTAAAAAAATGTCTTTAGCCTAGCATTTTATGATTGGCTTGTTTCGGTACAACTTACAACCTGAAATACAAGCTTCTTTTGCTATTTTAATACATTCCTTTTGTTCTACTTTAATTTCAGCTTGATGACGATTTGATGATGTTAATAATATCTTCATCGGACCCCTTTATTTCGTTCGTCTTTGTTCTTTAGCTATATTTCTCCTTGCTCAATTTGCAATTGTTTGATATTAGTAATGATATAATCATACGCACAACAAAATTTTATTGTGTTCTCTACACCCTTCATTATCAATATCTTGTAGCAACAATGAAATCATACGCCTGTAAAATGAGGCCCGTGGCCATTGATGAAATGACAACATTGCAGAATAGCCAAAGGGCTTGTTTTTTATCTTTTGAAATTTACACATCATAATGGTACCTAAACGTGGGTTTGTATTGTCATCGAAACATATCATCACTAATGCAAGTAGGATTTTTAGGAATTTCACAAAAAAGGAAACTTCATAAACCGACATCCCAATCAACCGATTTTGTTCATGGGCAGACAAAGAAGGGAAATTGTTCCTGTCGTTTACTTAACAATAATAACTTAATAACAAGTTAAAATAGAAGAGGATCGTCTGAAAAATCTTCTTTTCCTGACGCCAATGCCTTTTTTCAGAATTTTTTGTTACTATTCGTCTATCTGCAACACTACTAATTATGGTTGAGTGAATGACAAAGAATTCTTTTGTAAAGTGGAAAAACTCAGTAATAAATTAAATAAAACTATGAAATTATATCTTTAGGAATTATTTTTAGTGTCATACAAACGTTTTGGGGACCACTAATCAAAACCTTGTAATCATGCATGTTATACATTGCGAGCACACAGAAGATCCTTTCGATACTTTAAAAGTTGCACGGATTATAGTAGATTTGTAAAAAATGCTCCAACTCTCTGTTTTGTTTGAAAAAAATTGGTGTGTGAGAATGAATTTGGAGAAAAGAAAAAACCACCAACCTTCGTTTTCATAGGAACCAGACAAATCCAGAAATTAACAAAATAATCTTACGAAAAAATTGTCACACTCCACTTGGGCTTTCGCTCAGGCAAAAGAAAACAATATCCACTTTTTTCCTTTTCTCACTAATTTTCACTATTTCCACTAACCTGCAATCAATCACAGGAATAACAAGTTCACAAAATTTGATGACCACCACTTAAAAGTTTGTTTAAATTTCAGTTCTTCATGGAAAAATATATTTAATTTCAACGAAGTTTTTGCAATTCACTATAAAGCACAATGTTCCACTTCTGCATGCTAATTTATCCTCTTTTGCTCTTCCCCCCATGAGCACCACCAAACCGTCAACTATAAAACCGTCTGGAGAAATTAAGGGCCTCCTTGCAACAATGCCTGTTTGGAATCAACGAGTGGAGACAGACAACTGACATCAAGTCCATCATTCCACTCCGTTTTTCAGTGATTTACAAGCAGTTTGAAAAAAATTACAACAATACATATCGCATCATCATCTTCGCCATTCCATCTTTTTTTAATCGACCTTACCGTTCTAAAAGTGTCCAAGAAGCAAGAAAAATAAAACGATCATTGTAACAGTAATAAGCAACGCCAACACCATCATAATATCATCTTCTTTTAGCATCTTCATTATGATCATCATTTTTTAGTGGGGATCCTTCCCAAACAAAAAAAAATCTACATACTTGATGCCATTACATCCCTTATCATCCATCCATCTGTATCCATCCACAATCACATCATCAGTCTACTCTGCTCATTCAACTAGCAATAATAAATACTTGTTCATCATCATTGGTATAATAATATCTTATGTGTGGAGTCCATGTTCGTAGTATCCTCTTCTTGTCGTCCTCCTCAAGTCATCATCATCGTCCCCCTCCGTCGTCTTCTTTTTTAACTGCTCATCTTCAGCAATAACAAACAATTTTACAGTAAAATAACGCAAAAAAGAAGGAGTTCTTACATCTCCTCTGCATGCATGGATGGGTAGCCCTTTGTAATAGCCGTTGTCACCGTCACCCTAATCATCATCATCATAGTCCTCATTCCTCATCACCAGCAAACCACTCTCTTGTATTATAGGCTACTAACTCCATTCCATACACCCCAACAACATTATTGTGATCAACATGCGGAGATTAGAAGATGATGCACTGCTGCACCAATCCTTTCCCATTCATTTACAAAATGAACGTCTCTTTTACAACAATGCAGGCGTCGTGCCGTTGATAAGTCAAACAGAAAAAATAGCAAATTGCATTTAATAGCTGTTTATTGTTTGCTATTTGTAAAAGCGCAAGCAGACACGATTGACACACGGACGACGGAAAACAATTCACATTTTTATTGCTTGTTCAATTTAAATTCGCTTTAAAATGATCTGAGTTTTTGAATCCATTGAAATTCACAATAAATTGTATAATAGACATAATGCATTTAAGAAACAACGTAGAAAGCACATTAAATTAAACTTTTCTATCCGCCGGTAAACATCATTTCATTTAGTGATCAAGATAAACAATGTAACGACTGTACTGTACTCATTTACAACTTGAATAGTTTTTTTTGAGTGTGTTTAATCCACTCATTTGCATTGCCGTTTGCCGTCTTCATTAAAGGTCAACTTTTTCTTACTGACAAGTGATGGATGGACAAACTTAAGAACTCATCTATAGTACCATTGAAAACGACAGTAAAATAAAATGGCAAGTGAGGCACCGTTGCGTTCCTTTGAACTTTTTTTTTTTAAACCGTGCCAGTTATTCTTGTCAATTTATTTTAACTTGAACACCATCAACAATGACAAATTATTTTGCCAGCTACTTTCTTCTAACAATATTGCAGCAAAAAAGAGGTGTCCGGCTGACATAATTTTTGTCTATTTCCATAGTCCACAATATACAAGTCTTGTATGAATAATTATAGGTATTCATTTGTTTTTTAACGTCTGGTGCATATTTTTTTGCACAAAAAATGCACAATCTTGGTTTCGTGTTGTTTTCCTTTGTGTTGGTGCATGATGCTAATATAAATAGGATAATGTATGTGTCACTTTGGTTAAAAATGTGAAATGCATAAGGATTTTCTTACCACTTTTAAATGCATTTTTATTTTCATTTAATTTCTTCCGTTCCCTCTCATCATCATAAATTAATTCCCTCTCAACATTTATAATTTAGTAATTATAGATTAACTTTTATTTGAGAACGAGTAAAGCAATTAATTCACCAGTTTAATTTAGAATTTTCATTGACTTTATTTTAAAGACTCTTATAATTATCAATGTCTCGTCATCATGATCATCTTCCCTTCTCAGTTTACTTTTGCTGTACATCTTTAATTGTATCCTGTCATCGTCACAAAAAGGTTACACTGGATTGACTGATGGATCATTTAAAGATGTTTGCTAAGGCTATGATGCCAAACAACTGCACGACCATAAAAAATACCACAAATGAACCAACTAAAGTCCAAACTACAATTGTCCCGCAAATAATTACCCTTTGACTAAGCAATTTAGGTTACCATTTACCAGTTGACAAGTCAACGATTATGATGACATTACGGCCAAAGGAGCACGCATGCAAATTTTTTTTGTATGTATTGCGTGCTCAAAGGTTGCACAAAAAAACGTAAAAAGTGAATCCGCTCATCGTCACAGCAGCATGTCAATAAAATGCAGCATCAACTGATTTGATTGCAGTTACGTGTTCACATCCTACATGCACACCAAATACCTACACTACCTCAACCACCTCCATAAAAGATATTCAAAACACATTTTTAAATCATCATCAAAAAGATCTTTAATGTTTTTTACGTGTATAAAATGTAATATATGTATACATAATAAAAATCTTCATCTACTGTATGAGAGGGTAGTGATCAATAAAACTAAAATATTGACATAAAAAGAAAATATGCAATGCAACAATGGAAACAAGACCACCAAGCCATTACGAGGTGAACTGATGATAATAGTAGTGCCAATAATAATGAGTTAATGATGTTTGTTGCTGTACTGATAATAATAATGGAAGAAAAAAAAATCAGAGATATTTTTAGGGAGAACCTTCACGATATATAATCTTTTCATTTTAACATCGAAATCGATTATTTCATGAACATCTTTTTTGTGCATGTTTTAGCATGCGTACAAGCTATTAGTAGAGATCAAGAAATGCAACACCATACCAAACGCATGCCGAAAGTAATGTTTCTGTAATAGATTATCAAGGTAAATTACTAATTGACTTGGAAACATTCTCAACGTATTCTTCAGAAAAGAAGACTTAGAATGTAGAGTGTCACGGATACAGCAAAATATGGCGAGGGTGTATGTATGTTTCTATTACCAATCATGATTTCCAACAAACCATTGAAAATGAAGGTAATATTGAATAAAAAACGGTTAAGTACTCGTTGGTATGGAAGGAGAAGATGTAATAATAATAGTAATAATGATAACGATGATATAATTATATTAAGGGGTAATAATAATCATAATAATATTAGTATTAGGTTTTTTTTATCTTGGTCGTCATGTTTACTGGTTGTAAAAAAAATGGTCGTGACTTATCACTTTATTGGTATAATGTTTAGCTGTATATTATATTCGCGCAGTTGCTGACATTCAGTATGCAGGGGTGCATCATTAATATATCTCTCTCAATTTATGCACTCTATTTATCATCATCTAAATCTGTAGTACCTAATAACACGAGAAAGCTCAATTTTTAAAGCGGCTAATTGCCGTAACAAAGCAAACAGCAGGTAAGAATGATGGCACTGATGATGATCGTTGTAGACAAGTGATAATAATAATCATACTGGTGTATTATTGTTGTCGTGTCATGTCTGGAGTCAATCAAGATGACCTGAGCGTTGACTAGAAAAAAATAGCAAGACGAATCAGGCTAAAAATCCTTTTAAATTTTAAGTTTATAAATCTCCGTGTTTAAATATATTGAATGCAATGAATTGTTTTTAGAGGAGTTTGCTGCTGTGGTGAGATGGAATGTTAGGACATGCATGTTTGTAAAATTTATTGTTGGTTCAAAAATAGTTACCATTTTTTTGTCACCTTGAGTGGTGATGAGCCCTTTAAAACTGTTTTGATTATACTGCTGATAAATAATTCAAGGTGGGAAGAAACACGTCCTAAACAAGTTGAGTTGATGGTGGCCATGCATAACATATTTAGCCGGCATTTTTAGTTGATTATATCATAAAACAATATCATCGGCAGCGGATTCGTAAATAGGTGCACACCTTTCTGTTGAGGATGAAAATGATGATTAAATTCATTGTCAGAAAAGGAATTCGAACATGTTTTATTACATCTTGGCAAATTATCCTATTGTGTTGCATGCATCATGGAAGAAAAGAAAGGAACTCACAAGACGCATCACCAACTCATCTTCGACATCGTCCAATTTGCAATTCCAATTCATTTTTTATTACGATGAAGCAACTGGTCTTGTCAATATCATGTCAATAATTACTACCTTTCAGAATGCACCTTTCAGTACCTGCATGGCATGTGCAAAAAAGTATTTCAGCAGACTGAGGTGCAATGAAGACGACACCAAATTAATATCGTTCTCTTGTATTTTTCTTTAAACTGGATGTCCTTTGTTTTCATTGCCCTCCTGATTTAATGCTCTATATGATTTTTGATACCTTTTTTTTCATTTTTAGACGTCTCTCTTATTTATCGATGCATGCGAATAAATACAGCACAAGATGCCTATTTTCGCCCCTGTGTAGAGCTGATTAGATGATTACTCTTTTTACAATTACCTAATAAAATATGAGAAGACTAATGAATGCGGTAGTAGGTTTTAGATTTATAAAATTGGAACCAGTCCAGTGAAGGATTTTAATAATTGCATGAAGGAATCTGTTACTAATTTGTATGAATGAAATAAATAGAATAAAAAGGTATTAAAAATCCTGAAAAGGAATTTAAAGTACTATTAATTTAAGAAAAAGAGAAAAAACCTCTTATTTTTATTTTCAAATAGGTGGATGATTTACTTTAAGATGACACTTATCGCAGAAATTTAGGACAAGCAGTTTTTACGGTAAATAAAACCCTAACTGAATAAGGAAATCATAAATGTTTTTTTAAACAAACCGATCTCGTAGTAAATCAGAATGATAATTGTCTTACGCAAATAAACATTAAATAAAAGCTTTTTTCGTAACGATTTCATCTAAAGAACAAGTTAAAATCCCAACTTTTATTCCCTTACATTTACACGTTGGTGAGTCAAAATCAATTTACAATATTGTAACAAAATGGTTAAATTAAATCGTATACAATTTATATAAAATGTTAACTCAGCAAGCAGGGTTTCCTTTGATTAAAAAAAATTGAACAGAATGCATACTTGTGCTGCCGACGACGCCAAGTAAAACGTTTACCTCACATAGCGATTATCCAATTTAAAAGTTATTTTCGTTAATTATTTAATTTTTTGTCTATAGTCCCAACCTCAACTTTACGAACAACTTTGGTAAGGCTTTGTACAAATAATAACAAAAAGGGTGAATTCATTGTCTATTAATCAATTTGCTTAGCTTACGAAAACATTTCGTGGAAAATGCACATTGTTCGAACTAGACACCTTAGACATCGAAATCAGACCTTTGTGACAAACCATCCTTAAAATCGTGAAAGATAAATTTTGCATCCGTTAAATCACCTCGACTTTTGAGTCACATCTCTCTTCATGTCTGCTATAGAATTTTGTGCATGCAACACGCAAAACACTTGTCATTTCACTTGTTCGTGGCAGCAAGTTGCAGTTTTTCGTGCTAGTTACGGGACTTTGATTCAAAAAAAGGCCCTATAATTCTAAAAAGTCAAATGCCCTTCAGTTCACTTCATAATTTTTATCCTAAAGTCAAAATTAAATGCATCAAGAAAAATTGCCCTTGAAATACATATTAACATAAAAAATTTACATGTTCCGCTGATCGTTTGTACCTTCGGGGGTGGTAGTACGTAGGTGCTTATTTAACTAAATGGGTAATCAGTAGTCACCAATCAACAGTCAACCAGTAACAATCTTCCTATACAATACAAACATGTCGTTTTATTAGACAGAGTAATTGTAGTGTATCATCCATGTTGTCTATCGTACCATACCATATTTTCAAGCTTCATTTCTTGTTGCATGTGCATCTTACATGCATTTTTACCTCCCATACTCCCATCGATTAAAGATTCCATCAGACAAACGGTTAATATCTGTGAGGATTTCGTCAAATAGATAGTCGGTTCTACATTTTAAATCTAGAAGGATTAAACGGTTGTAATGCAAACAAATCCGAAAGCATTTCCTAAATTTTATACCTATTTTATCGCATTAAATAATACACGATAAGCAATTTAAGTTACCACCCACCCAAATACAATAAATTTGTCCTTTTCTACATGAAACATCAGGAATTTTGTACAGAATAATAGAAATTAAGTTGCACATATCAGATGTAGTAAAAGGTGAGTATTTTTATTTAAGGATAGAATTAATTAGTTATAAAAACACTGAAAAGGTGAGCATTTAGTCGTGTTAAATTGTAATGACGGTTTTTTCTTCAAAAGATTTATATTATTGAAGTGGAATGTTAGGGAAGGAAGAATCATAGGAGCTTGTTAATTTTCTTGTTACTTGACACTATTTGGTGTACACAAACAGCAAGGGGCCTCAGACTACCCCAGACCCCACCACCACTGATTAGTATCAGCATGCCATCATATTATTTAAGTCATCTCTGTATGAAAATGACTTCACAGGCAATAGAGTACCTTATTTTCAATGAGACACCACCAGAATTAGTGATTGTTGTTGTTTGTGTGATCATCAAGATGATGAATCGCTGTAGTACGTAGTCCTTTTTGGCTTTTGGTGACATAATTTTCAACTTGGTTGTTGAGTTGAGTTGAGTATACACTCAAACGTGCTTGAATCAAATCAAAAGTTCTACTTGAATAGCTAAAAGTTGAACTTTCAATTTTTACTAAGCTCACTTGAATTTAAGGTTGGATTGCATCTAACGTCCGATGCAATTAATGTTCGTTAATTTCATAATAAGTAAAAATATAATAAAAAAATGTTATCTAAGAGTTTTAGCAAACTAATTATGAAACTGAACATTGAAATGATAAACGTCAGCTCTCAAGGAAATCAACCGTGCAGTTCTCATTATCAAGGACTATTAATTTTTTCTTTTTTCTTTGACTTGTAAAAATGTTGCGTCATCAGTTTTTGTTTATGTATATATTTTGCTGATATTTTTTCTTAAAAGTATAATTCATTTTGAAGAAAGAAAACAGACAGATTTTTAATTAATGTCACACTGGGAGTGCTTTATTGGTTTTATTTCCATACATAGTTTGTCTGATAGCCAGAAAGGGAGAAAGAATACAAAAAAACAGCTTACCATAAGTCTTTTTCTATAAAGATGCTCAATGCCTTTTTTGACGGTGCTCAGTGATCACTCAAAAGAAAAACAATGTAAATAAATTGCAGCTAAAACTAGCGACTTTGAGACTGTAATAATAATATTGTCATTTTTAAATGCTGAATTACATGTCTTATTTTGACATTAAAATCCATTTGTTCTTCTTACCTTCTTAAAAATGTCATCAGTGCAATACAATGCCGCGCAGAAAAATATTATGGACACTTTGATCATACTTTAAAGATCAAAATGATTATGTTATCATTAAAATTGTGGTCGTTTGTGTCACCATTGAAAGTCTTCAATAGCTATGCATTTTATTGAAACAGAGAAGTATCTGATCTGTCTATTCCTCAGAAGTTGTCTTTTCGTCACCCTAATAGAGTGACACTTAGCGTTGCAGTTGAAATTTAAAATTCTCTCCCATCAGTACGATTAATGACAACAACTCGAAAATACAATTCTAACCGTCATTTATTGATAAGATCTCATTTATCTCACAGGTAAGGTGGTAGTGTGTTCTGCATTGCATCTACATAATATACTTTACACGTCTTCAGTTGTACAGATTTTGCACTGTATAATGTTGTGTTAATTGTCGAGGCAGTTGTAATTGTTATCGTATGAAATCTCTACCAGCTCATCTTCATCAGTTTCACTTGACACGCATGCCAGCAACAACAAAAGGAAAGGGACAAGCATGCAGTATCGGTGTTACGTAATAACTTGCCTTCAAATGTCGTGTCTCGCACTTGCCGATCTTGTATTTGTCATCATATTTATAATCTTGTATATTGTATGTGCAGTCACAACCCCACAAAATAATGGGTTATAATAAAATAATAATATTCTCTTTTGCGCGAGTACCTACAATCTTATGCACTACAGTAACAAATTTTCTCACCTTTAATCTTAAGTACCATCATCAACCATTTTCGCGAATAATTTTCAATAACTAAAAATCTTTATGCAGACGGCTCATCTGCCAGTTTAATGTGCTGTTCACTATGCTCATTGCAAATTTTTATTTTATTTTTACTTCGATAGTGGACAGTGTGGTGGTGTACCGTTTTATGAGTTGCTATTAATATGATCCTTTTATCACTGATGTTCAAAGTAGTTTAATTGGGATTGCATAAATTAATTATAGTTTTGGTGACAAAATCTACGACGCAGTACTGTTGTTTCGCACCAAATTAGTCAAACCAAACCGTTACAAGTCAGTGCAAACTAATACCAGAATCAGGATAAAATTCGCAAACCCGGGGCAATATGAAACAGCTGTAAGAACACTGTCCCTGAAAATTGTAGTAGATAAACATCAAACTTTTAAATTATATAACGTGAAGGAACGTTGACTGACAGACTGATATTCTCAGTGAACTCAATATTATGTAATGACATGCGTAACGCAATAACCGGATTCAGTTCATTACTTGATTTTTAATGGTCACAGTATGCCACTTGTTCTTTTGGTATCCAATTTACAGATGAGTAGCAGTGATGGATATGAGTAGTATAGATGATGATTGATGACGGAGGTGAGAATATGTACTTCATATGTTTGAAATCGATATTTGATATAAGAATACATTTAGCACGTCGTTGCAGCAGTTAACGTTGGAAAGCCTAGAATATTTTAAATAATATTATGAAAAGTTTTTCATATCAGCACGATGCTGTTTGATCGGGTAACTCTTTACTCAATAAATCTAGGCACCGTAATTGAATAATTGTATGCTGTAAATGTCACTGTTAACAATTTCATTTACTTTCACCAAAAAATGGGGTTACAACTCGTAGGCATGACACCAAAACTATCTCTAGAGATGAGGTTTCTGGAAAAGCAAATGAAGTCAAAAATGAAATTTAACTCTTGGCAATTTCGCGTCATAAAGATTTTAATGTGTAGTTGACGAGATTTTATATGCAATAGGTAATTAAGTTCAAAGTGACTTGTAATGACTGACAATTCAAATGGTAACATGGTTATAATAACTGTAATAAATCTTTTCTTGGTCTCTCCATCCATGCATACACACAATATACCTTTCCACATTTTAAATTGCGATTAAAAGTATTTGCAGCTTTTTTTACAAATATCTAGAATTTCACTCTTCCAAATTTTTCTTTTATTAAACATCTCAAAAAAGACTTCTCATAAATGCGACGATAATTAAATTTTTAATGACTAGTTCATAGGTGACTTCTGCTGACATTTTATTATCTCATTATGTGCGTGCCAAAATAATTACACACGTAATATAAAAAAGCAAAAATTGCTATAAAACTAACAATAGATAAACATGTGGGTGTAAATTCCAAAAATATTAATGTACATGCTTGCATTATTGCAATTTGCAATATTATATAACATACATATGTACATTTCTAAAGTTGCATGCAACTATAAATGAATGACTTGGTTTGATATGTTAAAGAATTGGGAATTTGGATAAACGAACAAAAGCAATTCCATTCCCTCTTCCCCGCAAACAAATCTAAAAAATGTCCAACATCCAAGTCAAGTGAATATTATTACAGTATTCAAAGATTGACTGCAAAAAGATTACTGACTGACACCACTGACATGAGTGATGTATCATCATCATCGTGAATTCTTGTACACACGACACGAAGACGACACATTCAAGCAGGGTTACTTTTTTACTGTTTTTTTGCAGACACACTCAGCATTTCACCTCATTTTCAATTACAAAAATACGCAAATATCTGCATTCAACGGGACAAAAAAGTGGAAATGTGCAATGCTTGCATTAAAAATATAATAAAGTGAATGGTTTACAAGAGGTACAAACAAAGACCAGCCCATATTCTTTTTTTACGATGCGATTGTGGTGGTGATATGATGACGATGCATTTTTGTGCCAAATTTAAGAATAAATTATAATTTGTACCTGTACCTGTAACTTGACAGTAGCTGCAGCAGCAGTTAGTATGTATGTATTGTAGACAGAATAAAAATTACATCAACAGAATAATAAATACATTTATAAAATGAAGTTGAAAGTGAAAAGGCTAATTTAATTATTAATGCAATCAAATTACTACAAAATAATGTTCTTTTCTTAATTATATGCACAAAAAAATACAAATAAAAAAATCCTTTTTTTGGGGCTACCAGGCAGGCCTTAAAATAAGGGCCCCTTTTTAACAACTAGAAAATAAAAGGAGATTTAAAAAGAATTTGCTTCCTTTATTGTGATTACTGATTACTTTGTTTGTGAATATTCATGCAAAAATGTAATGATCAATAAATCTAGTAATCATAATCATAATAAAATCTTGAAAAAAATGGACAAAAGTAATGATATTATTATGCTGAATAATTGTCATTTTTCTACATTTTTTTAAACTTACAAATAATAAACTCACTTAAGAAGAAAAAAAACATCAAAATAATTTTGTATTCATTTTATATGCTAAATTTTGACATTGACGAAGATGATTTTGATGAGGAGTACATAAATACATACAAAACGAAAAAAAAAAAAAATTTAAAGAACAAATTATTCAATAGAGTGATTCTCTAATGTTCATAAACTATGTCTCTAAACTAAAAGACTAGAAAATATGATGATCATTCATTAAAATACTTTTTTTTACAAAACATTTCAACTGTTCACCTGGTAGACTAATCGTATCATTGGAAACGACAGTGAATGGCAAGTATAATGATGCTAGTAACTAAACTGTGTTTGACAGGAGTACACTTGTAAACCTTTTTGGAGTATCTTTTATCACAACATAATATATATTTTTTAATAGGTACATGGTACACTACATCTAGTTTGCATAATTTTTTCGTTTGGCTAATTGATGATTATATGGCGATGATGTCTATGACTATGACAATGATGACGTTATCATTTATTAAATAATATTACTAACAATACAATAACCATCTACATAACAAATTACTAAATGAAAGGTGAAATTGTCAAAATATTAGCTTATACATTAATTTTATTTTACTGTAAATGATGATGATGATGATGAGTGGGGATTCACTATTACTGTGTAACCTTGACAGAAAAGGTTAACATTTTTATGACTAATGTTTTTGTAATGCTTTTTTGTGATTATTTGTATTTTTCACTTTTTCAAATGAATAAGCTGCAGAGTGCAGCAGAGAGTTCCCTTTCCAATAAGTTTTTTTTTAACCCTGGTTCATTTGCAGGTGTATAGCGTCAAGAAACAAGGACATCGTATCCACCGTCACTGTCATCATTGCACTGCGTCGTGTTTGTTCCTCCACTACAACAACACCTCCAGTTCTAGCCCCACTTGTCTCATTGGAATTTTCAGATAAATGCATAGGTGTAATCGGAGACGACCGAATTTCACCATTGGCAGTGCGTAGTACATTTCTTGTACTACGCTTTCGGCGGTGGTGATGGTGGTGCTCACCAGTGCTGCTACTCGTCCTCCGGTCGCTACCATCACCAACATTAATTTGATAGTCGGTGGATGACCTTGTTGGTCTTCTCTTCACTATGACAATGTTTCCATTGCTTTTCATCGGAGTTGTCCCATTGTCAGTGGTGATTGCAGCAGCGGCAGAATTCCCATCCCGATCATGGATATTTCCCACGCTGCTTGTTCTATCCTTACAATCCCCATTGTCATCGTCATCATCAGGAGCTGCAGTGCAAACAGCGCGCTTATGTTCAGTTGTAACTGCATTTTCCTCTTTAATCGATACTCTGTGCATCTGACCAGGGTCATTAGTGCCTCTGTACTTTGTATCCATATTCTTGTCATCTTCAATATTATTCAAAATATCATCAGGGTCACTGTCAAACATTTCCAGGTGACGAAGAAGATGGGCGTCAATAAATGAGTCTGGGTCGTTGAACAGGTCATCATCGTCGTCGTCATCATCATCTGACCCTTCTTCATGATCATGAATTATTACGTGTCCATCATTACCAATGTTGAGAGACTCCACTGAACGACTAATCCGTTTTAAAATTGATGTATTTTTTCCAAGAGATGATGTTGTGTGTCTTCGCTGGTCTAGATTTGGTTCATCATTGTCGACCAGCGTTGTTAAGTGACTAAACTGTCGCGCACAGCAACATTCATCACAACAGCAATCGCAGGAGAGCTCATTGCAACAAAAATGACATCCTCCACATTTACATCCATACTGATAGTCAGCACCACCATCAGCGCCACTGGTTATATTCGACGTTCCAACAAGTTCCAATTTCATTGGAGTTGATCGACTCTTTTGTCTTTTTTGTTTTGAGCATACTCCGCCGTTGCCTTTAGCACCATTAAGCAAAGTTGAATCTGCTCCTGTCCATTCTAGTGAGGATTTAGATCGACGCTTGTTATAGACAGGTGAAATGGCTGAAAATTTTCTGTAAAATGAGATGTCATCAGGATGGTCGTGAGAAGGAGGAGGAGATACTGGTGTCTGCTCAGCAGGAGGAGGGGAATGCTTCGTAGTGTTTTTGATCATAGTATGATCATTATGATAATGCAAATGAGGCTGCTGAGGATTCAACCTATCATTTGTAATATTATTTTGCTGTTGCGGTTGATTATCTTCATGCTGATTTTCGTTATCGGTACTGAGAGAAGGATGAGTTTGACGATGAGATGGTAGACTATTGTTGTCATAGTAATGATAATGGTGATGATAGTGGTGTACACATATGCGTCCATGACAACTATCGCCGACATTATCATCATCCGTATGATTATTTAATTCTTGTTGTCGTCTCTCGTTTTTTTCATTATCGTCATCATCGGTGTTGTTCGATTTGTTTATAGAAGAGTGCAACACGACATCCTGAGCATTTCTTCCACCGACGCTGCTGGTGTTGTTGCTGTTATTATGCAACTCTAATGGTTCAAGGTTACCTTTTGAATCAGCAGCAGCAGCAGCAGTATAATTTGGAGACCTTTGCCCTTCCACCTTCTTGTCGATGTCTTTAAATTGTCCGCCAACGCTTGTACTTGTTCTTCTACTGACATTAGGGCTAGTGTTTTTAATCTCGCTGTTTGATTTATGATTATTATAATTTGAGTTATTACTGTTATTGCGGTAGCTAGAGATGGGTTTTCTCAAGTGGAATGTGGACGGATGGTCATTGCTGCTGGGAGATGCTGCTGCACTTAAAGGACTTTTATGACCATTGCCAGCTATGCCATTGAAATACTTATCGACAGGAGTTGATGATTGCGATGAAGATGGTAAGGTAACTAGTAATGCAGGTGGTGATGCACCTTGTGGATTACTGGTGACATCGCCTAGATCCTCAGGACTGAGGGTTTTCAGAGAGGATTTTTTCCTTCGAAGGATAATTTTACGAGGTTGAGTTTCTTTCCTTTTATTTTGCAACTTCCCCCCTGTTACCTTTTTTGAGACAATCTTTTCCGTACTTTGAATTAATGTTGAGCTACTAACACTTAATAAAGTTGTTAAGGAGCCTAATGTATCTTCAACAAGTTCCTGACTACTTTGAGATCTTGTTGTTTTTCGTGAAGGGGAAATGGGGTAATGTGAGACTCTACCACTACTTCCACTCGCAGCACTACTACCACCGCTTGAAGCGGCCTCAATCACAGACATGACGAAATTTTCTACTTTCTCTCCTCCAAGCTTTTCTGAAGAATGAACCATTTTCACAGGCCCCACTGGCATAGCTTTAACTACATGACAGACTTTGTATTTTGCTACCAAGAATGGTTGTGATTGACACCTTTCTTCAGAATTTCGCTACACAAACAAAACGCCATGATTAACGTTTCAGTCTTAAGAAATAAACTAGACTACTTTAACGGCAAGTCATTTATAAAATGTTATGCATGCATGTCTGTAATTCAAGGCTCTTCTAGCAACTGACCATGCTATTTGTGCCATGGCATGTAGCAACCTTGTTTTAAAAAAATACTGTCTCGTTTCTCTCACTAGTATACATACCTGGATTACTAAGAAGCGTCAACTAGTTTCCAATCCAAATAAATCGAAGTGGACAAGGAAGCGCCAGCCACCGTTGCTCTGTTTTTTGTGTTATTGCCATTTGTTTTGTGAGAGAGGCAGATAGAGAGTTAAAGTCAGCTTTTATTACTATTACGTGAGAAGCGCACAAAAAGCTGAACAATAGAAATAGACTACTGCTGGCTACCAATAATATATCTAATTTTTGTGGTCTTATTCGTTATAGAAGAAAACCGAGAAAAAACGTAGAAACTAGAGTGTCCTTTCTCTATCTTTAAGCTTGAAAGGTAGTCGAAATAAAACAGCAGGAAACATCAAGTGTCATGTAGTCATGTGATAATACAAGAAGAAGACACACATTTGCATAATAAAAACCTTCTTTATTAAATGATAGTGATAGCAAGTAGTACATATGTAAAACTTACTATATAAGAAATGTATCAAGGTAAATTATTGATATTTGATTTGATAGACCCAAAAAATTCTCCAGGTTTTTTCTACGTTTTACTATTATGTAGCCTCTCTTGTTGTTTTCTTTGTTGATGGTTTGTCGAAGGGGTCTATTGTCTTGGGAAAAATTATATTGAATTGAAGGAGGATAGAATCAGCAAAGCCCATTGATTCACAGTTACATACGTATTGTTATACTCACATCTGCACCCGGTGTAGTCATCGTGTGAAACCTTGAAAAGTCAACGAAAAAAAACTACACACGAGCAATTTTTCCAAATGATACACACTGACATTGATATTGCCATGATGATGAGCATCGTCATTTGTTGTCGAATTACGTATTTGCTTCGCTAATACTGTCTAGAGAAAGCAGCTCTATGCAAACAAATGTGTCAGGGACAAGAAAAAAGAAAGACGGGGAAATAGATGATGATAGGAACGATGAGAGAGGTCAGAAGGAAGGAAGGAAATAAAAGTACACTGAAATTGGATTGGATATGATAGTAATGCATATGCTATTGTGTTGCTCTTTTCTGTCTTTAATATAATGCTGGAGACATTGACATAAACGGTGGAACTTGCACGTGCACTGGAAATCATCTATGTCTATGTAATATATGTATATATTTGAATATTTTTATACTGACAGGAAAAGCAGTCTGTAAAGAAGTATAATGAACGATCAGGATTAATGAATGGCTTTATGCTCTAAAATATTATAAGTACACATAAAAGACAGTCTTGGAAAATCCACGTACCGTAATCAAGATTAGGTGTGGAAGGTCCTGGGATAGTTCGTAACTTTTTCCTGAGTAGAATGCATTATGAATATGATAGTCATGCTGAAATAGTGGCTTAGAGTGTATTTAATCAAAAAAGTTTCCTTGAGAACAAGCTGTAAACTCATTATAGCAGATTGCATTGTAAAATTATATGTAGGTATGCTATTTTGTAAAAAAGGATATTTTCACAGAGGTTTTTTTAGAAACCTAACAGGGGAAGTCACGAATTCCCTCAAGAGTAACGGATGTGTTAATAAGAGTGCAGTGAAGATGTATACAATGTAAATAACCTCGTAATCCACTAAATAAGCTGAAACTGTGATGTTGGGTAAACCCATAGAGTTTACCGGCAAATCCATATTGATCGTGCATGTGGCTTGCCAAGAAGAATCCA
>JAQIWN010000560.1:0-30662 GCA_034699025.1 Entomobrya cf. arborea Gr-Col-00668 | reverse complement strand
ACATAAATGACTGACCTTTTAGCCAACTTCATGTGAATTAATACGTTACGTTAATGAAAGTTATGTAGATAAATAAACGAAATTGATTTAGATGGAAAATTCTCAGAATTTTAAAAAGTAATCAGGAAAACAAATTTTACATTTTGTTCAGAAAGAAATTAAATTTTATTTTTTATGAAGATGAAAATTTGTATCACAGCTTAAAAACAAAAAACTTTATCAACTAAACAGTTTTCAAAATATTGTACTTGTTTGAATGATAAAAACTGGTTTTAGAGTGATTGGGTAGTAAATTGCCGTTGCGTTTTCCAAACGTCCAACTTGTGGCATTGTCCATCTCATCCAAGACAGACAAAACACATTATAGATGTATGTACGTATGTCCTATTTTTTGTACTGTCCCATCTCATACAATCTTTAGTACTAAAAACAACTCAACTCGCAAACCATACTTACTAAAATACGGGTTCATGTTATCAGCTAGAGTGGTTTAAATGGGAATGTTATATATTGACTAAAAGAGAAAAAGTGAAAAGTGGTTGGTGTCAGGGAACAACTTTTACTTTTTCCTGTGAGACTTCAACAATAGCCAAAATGGAGAAAAGGAATCACTCTCTGGATCTATCCGAATCGGATGTTCTGTGTTGGTTCAGCTGGAAAATACGAACTCTTCATGAAGTGGATAGACGTTCTAACAATATGATTATAATATAATGTGAGTGAGTTTGTATTTTATATACACAAAAATAAAATCATACCTTTAATATTCTTTTGGTACAAGTTACGAGTGTGTATTACGCTCTTTATATATATATAAATCGGCATATATCGACTTTTTCCAGTTGTTACAACATAAAAGGGACATGTCTGCAAAAAAACCCATCTTGTTTTTTACACAGAAGCTTGGCCATTATAAGTGTAATTTACCGCAAGCTGGGATCAAAATCAACCTTCATTTTGAGCAAACATACGTCTACGTACATGTGAAAATAATAGGATACAACCTCGTAGAGCAGATGGTGTTTCTATTTTCTACTGGGCTTTCCTCATTCTCTTCTTACTGATCTTCGTAAAATGTACCAGATTTTACTCCGTACACATAACAGATTTTTCCCAACGTTCTTGGTTCTTGCGTCGATGTATATTATGATGTGCGTATGTGTATTAGGTATGCATCTGTCGTTAATACTAACGGCTATTACACATACATACATGGATACAGACTCACCAAACGGGCAAAACATCCGTTTTGTTATCCAGCAGCACCTATCAGCTACATTCAGTTTTGTTACGATGACCTCAGAATATTATTTAGGCAGTGAGATTTCAAATGAGGACTTTGGGAGAGAAAGCAAAAGTAAAATGTAAGTTAGGACTTTTGTTTATAGTGCGTGGTTGTAACTGGAACGTGTGGGAAATTTTGTAAATGACAGCTTGGTGTCGAGGACAGAAAATCGTTTCGTTTGTTAATTGGCAAATGGCTTATATCGTTGATGGAAAAATTGTATGTTACATATCAATGCATGTATGTAGCACAGTTTTTCAGGAAATAAATAGAGAAAATCTCAAAGTAGCACGTTAAAAAAATTGGAGTTAGGTATCAAGTTCACCTTGTTTGTCAGTCTGCTACACATTTGTAGTTAATTTGTACACACCATGATTTCCTTTGAATAAGTAGGTCAAAAATGTTTTATTTAAATTTATAAAAGGTGGCAAAAATCAGTCTGAATCAAATTATTGTAAATATTTTTTTTTTACATTTTTGTCCCATCCCAGACATGCACACTTTTAAAATATTTTCAACCTCCAACATGTCGCTTAGTGTATTCTTTTTGATAGGTTAATGCTTTTGTGCAATTTTTTTATGTCATTCTTTCCGTTTACCGAGCCCCCTTGAGATTTTTAAAAACATTTTGTGGTTTTCCTGTAGTGTCTAGACTATGCTGCTCTGTCACAAAATAACCCTTTTCGCTATTTAAACTAAAAGAGATACTAAAGCTAACTTGAAAAAGTCTGATGCATGCATAATAATACCATTTACTATAATTCATAGATAGTACGATCGTATATATGACTTCATTCTCATCATCACAATATAATCAACCTTTCTGATTGAAGTACATCTACTTGAGTGAAATGACACTTGAGATGAACTTGATGGCAAAAGTTTTTTCTCTGTGTTTTCCTCTGCTGTACGTGAAATGACATTTGCATTGAAAACATCCATCTATTGTCGGTTTGTCTGTGGACGGATTTTTGTCAGTCTCTTCCAAAAGTCCCAACATAACAAAATAACCTTTTGTACAAATAACTGTACACACAGTTTGAACAAAAGTATTGAAAGAAAATTAAGCTTGCCTTCAAGTATGTTGATATTTCGCATAAACTGGATTGACAATATAAACCAACGAAAACAGCAAATTATTAACAACCTTCCAAGTGGCAAAGTAATGATATAAATTCTCAGATTACTGCAGTTAACTTACCAATTTTAAATTTGGCCTTTTTCTGATTCCTTGAGCAGTATAATTTTATAGTTTCACAACCAAATTTTCAAGAAATAATACATTTTCCTTTCTATAAAAGGAATACTTTGTAGTTAGTTAGCCTTGTGGGTACGGATTTTTGATAACTGGAAAAGAAAGTAAAACTCTGTGTAGCACTAGGAACACGATGCTTTTAGGCATAGAGTGTCACATAACTCTGCCATTATGCCACATCACTTAACAGGATTTCAATCAAAGGATTTTCACACTTATATCACACATGCATATCCCTATTTTGTACTTTACTTATGTCGCGTATACTGACTGCGTCAGTGAGATATGATGTTGTTCTCCGGAGAAAACTTTTGAACATTACATGTACACTTTTTATGCGATTGATTCCTTTCAGTCTAGTCTGTTGAGTGAAATCAAAGCGGCAGATATTTGGTAAGCTTGTAATCTGTATCGCCAAGTAAGTTTTATCGCTTTCAAACTTACTGCTTTTCACTCAAAATCCGTTTAGTTTACAGGTTTTTTGACTTCCCAGAACTTGACAACACTGAATAGTACTGATGTTTGTAAAGAGAATTCAGTTGTTACACCATCACTTTGAAGAGAAAATAAATTCATGCAATAAAAAGAGAAAAAACAAGTGTGCATAACCATTGGTTGAACACCTATTTATGTAATTTAGGACAACTTTTAAATCTTTCTGAAACTTTTTGAATACTGTAAAGTAGCTTTATACGGCAGGCATACACCATACACCAAATTAGTATTGTGAAACTTTTAGTATAGAAATACATTTCAGCAACATTCGAATTACAAAATTTTCGATGCTGCGTTTATGAGGTCAAAAAGTTTTGCTTGTTGAAAGTAAAGATATCGAATGAGACGCCAAAGTACAAAAAACGATTCTTTTCTTTCACCACAGGCATGGCTGTTTCCTGTGCGATCAGTTTTTAAAAGTTCGTCGTTTATCGAAAGTGCTGAAGCATGCTAAAACCAAAAAAAAAATATGTACTACTTCCGATATTTTAATTATTGAATCATCTTTACCATTTAGTTTGCCTGGGTCAAAATGAAGCTTCGAATGTTGTATACTCATTCATTCAAGATATTGAAATTGTCATCTTTGGATTAGGTCTACTGTTTCTTATTTATTTGAATATTTCTAAGAATGACTGACCAGGTTAAATAAAATATATATTCATGTTTTTCCGATAAATTATATAAACATATGTGTTATTGATCTGTATATGCAACTGTTCATGTAGAAATCCTCGTGGGGATTGCTACCTTGTTATTACAAGAAAATCCTCACACAAGTGTTATGGCTAGGCTGTCCTTGTGATAAAACACAAGTCCTGGGGCTTTTAGATCCTCGAACTTAAGGAGAATGTAATATGACGCTGGTGACTCAAATTGAGAGTAGATATGAAAAGACATGCACACAAGCGGAACGAATAGTAAGGACTTTTTATTTTCTCTTTTGCTAGATCTCTAGAATACATGGATGTGTAAGCCCATTAGCAACTTTGGAAAACATAACCCCAAGCAATGAATGTATACACGACTACTTTAGTGTTTAAAATGGCTGGTCTAGTGAGATAGAGAAATAGGATTTTGAATGAATTGACTTTCTCTTTGGATAATGCATTTAGCATTAGTGCACTTAAGTGCGGTACTTCATTTTACGTTTATTGAAAATGAGTCGAATAAGAAGTAAAAAGCCTACATGCTCTCTAACATTGAATACCACACGTCGAGTTATTTTTTACTTTTACTCGAAACTAGTCCATTAGCATAGAAAAGGGAGAAAAGCGATAAGAGTTTGATCGTGTCAGCATGGTACATAATCATCACATCACGACTCCTGATTCACGACTTGACATCTCACTCGGACCGTCACCACAACGCTGTACAGAAAACTTTCTCTATTGATTACGAACAAAATGAGAACCAAAGTACTCTTAATTTATTTACTCAAGGAAAAAGCAATTGATAAGCACACACTGCGCTTCCAGCAGTTTTCTCGAAATAGAGTCGCAACACAAAATACAAAATGCATAGAGACACACAAGCAAGCTTTCACTTCAAAAGACCGATTGCATTCCAAACAACGCCTGCTACCACACCACCACTTTTCAATATCTATGCTAATGTTCGACATGTAATTCATTTTGCATTTGGCTTTGTATCTCTCAAAAAAACAGGGAAACCTAGGATCGCTTTATAGAAAAGTTGAAAGAATTTATACTCTAAGAACACCACTAACACGAGGTTAAACTCTTATTTCAATAGTTTCTTAGTCGAATTTAACCTTGCTCTGTTCCTGTGATCTAGATCTTAAAATACTACGAACTAGAGTTATTATAAATAACCTTGTGCGTTGTAATCTAATTGAGATAAATGCAAAGTGACGTTTAAGAAGATAGTTATTTGATATTAATAAGATGTGAGGCTTACGAAATAAGTGAAAACACGTGTTGTGAAAAAGTGTGTACATGTATTTTCTAGAGTTATCGTCATCAACAAGTTTATTTATAAGAAAACATTTCTGAGAAAAAAAATATTGCATTAATGGAAGGCAAAATACATTCAAATAATATTAAAATGCTCAAGTACATCGTGGTCGTACACGCGATGATCGCCGCCCCCATCCCACTTTCCTGGAGTTTTCTTAATAAAGAATAAGTACCTAATTTAGTACATTGGAAAGATATGTAAATATTTTGTTACTTTAATCGTAATTTTTAGGCCAGTTATTTGCAAGAAAATGTAAAAAAATGTAATACCTAATTTGAAAAGGCGACTTTGAAAATCGGTGTATGCATCCGCCAAAAATAAAACTTATTTCTTTTTTCTCAGAATAAATGTTTGAATAATTTTCTTTTTTTTTGCTAACTTGATTATTTTTTTGGAATTATGAAGTTGTTTCTTTTTCTCATGTAGTCTTCTTTTTTCTTTGACGTTTGTATGTGTATAGCGTATAGCATAAAATTGAGTGAGAAAACTAACAGTTGGCATTGGCACTCGCTTGTTTACTTTATTTATTTATTTCTTCAGCAAAACGGAGGAAGTGAGAACGTCTAGAGGTGTCCGCAAAAAGATCGAGTTGTTGAGGCAGCAGCGCAATTTGAATGATGCAATGCAATCAAATGTGAAAAGAAAAAAGTGGAGAAAGAATTCTTCTGGGCATACAATACTAAGGTTCAGTGAAGTGAATGTGAAGCGTGTGTATTTCTTTCTTTCATAATGGAAAAGGCTTTCATTTCATTTAAAAAGAGCTAGAAAGAAATGATTCAAAAACGCTGAAATAAAAAAAGATGTGAAGTAAAATAAGAAAAATAGAAACATGATGACGGTTTGGTAAAGTATAGTACTCTCACAGGAGATGCAGTGGTATGGCTCCACCGTTGTGTGAGTTCTTTATAAACTTCGCGGGTTGAGTTGTGTGCTAAAAGTAAGTAGTACACACACAATATTCCCATGAACAAAAGTTTAGAAATAAAAAAAAACACAAGATATTATTATATCCCGCATTTTATTGTTGTTTCCTATCCTTTTTTCGTTTATACCACACTTTTCAACACTTTGTTTGTAGAGAAGAGAACATAATATATCCTTCGTTAAAAGTTTACTTGAATAGAGATACATATTTTACTTAGCTTGTGGGTAACTGTACTCTATTATAAATAGAAAGGGCATGTAATATAAAGGATGTGCTGTTGGTATGCATGTGTGGATTGTGGATAATAACTTAAAGTGAAAGAAGTGATGTTATAAGAAAAGAAAACAGTGGAAGTATGACGCAAAACAGCTTCCGCTGTCGTAGCCCATAATTTAGAATTTACAATGATTTGCAAATTTTTTTTCTGCAAGGCAAAGGAAAAAAAGTGGAGAGTATAAGGAAGTGAATAATCAGTAAGTATGTTTTTTGTGAAGATGGTGTGCAGCAGCAACTTCTCGTTGCCGGTTTGGCTGTTTCCATAAATAAGCTAATATGGAGATATAGAGGAGCAGGGTCACCCTTAAAAAAGAACAAAATGGGTGAAAGGAGTAGTAAAGTTTTTTCATTAGACCTCCTCACATTCATGTATGAAAGAGCAATGAAGGTAGACATGCATCATTGTAGGTATGCATAAATTCAGGAATAAATTGAATATATTATGGAGTATAAGCATGAATGTATTTCATAAAAGTGTTGGTAAGCTGCTATTGTTAGCAAAAGGCTTAAATTTGGGGAGGCAGGCTACTAATAATAATTTTGCTTTTCTTAAGAAAACAAATTGGGTCGGGTGTTGTTCTCTTTTAATAATGGCATTTTCAGACATATCATTTCACAATAAATATACTTATGGATGTATTTAACTTTCTTAAAATTACGTGCAGTATTATTACGAGTCGCATTATGTACAGCAAATTGTCCTCAGCAGGAGGCTTGGAGTCGTTTCCCGTGAATTCAATATCCCTTTTCGTTTTTGATAAAGCTTTTTACTTGTTTTGTTCTTTAGTTAAACTTTATCGTTGCATGCAAGTGAGAATCGCAATAATAAAAAGTAATTTACTAAAAATCATCTTTTCTTCTTGTAATCCTGATAATAAAAAGTAATTTACTAAAAATCATCTTTTCTTCTTGTAATCCTGATAATAAAAGTAATATTTCCAGATGTTCATGATAATAGCTCAAAAACAACTTGAATTTCCCTTTATATCATTATCCCCTTATCCGTATCCCCGGTCGGCACTGACTTGACTCACATCTGCTTTTGGCGAGTTCCATTCATCTTTATTTTGGTTGCCTCCTGGTTTCGGAGATATGGTTTATGAAGGGAGTATCCGCAGGAAATAAAAATATTAGGAAAGGAGGTTAGAAAAAGAAGGACCAACAGAGAGAAAGTAATCTTGCAATGTAGACCTGTGTAACGGAAGTATCTTGATACTTTTGCTGGTGGTGGCATTGCTTTTATGTTGCTGCGTTGCATGCATGGCCTCAATATCGTATAGTGAGTCAAAACTACCTGAGTTGAGTTATGGAATGGGTTTGATGCACGATGCATTTTAAAGACAAATAGAAAACTGTTACGTTTATTGTATGCGAATTTTATGTCCGTTTGTCTACAAAAATCTTCGATCCTTTCTTTCATCAAAATAAAGCATTTACTTTATTGAGTTTAATGGCTTTATTTTACATGCAGAATAATTTTAACAAACTAAACTGTTTTATTTTGTTCTTAAAATTAAAGGGTTTAATGCGAAATTGCTCACTTTCACTTTTTTAATGCATCCGATACATGTTTTTTGTAAGCTAAGGAGCCAGTAGAGCTCATAAAACATCAAAAAATGTGGTACAAAAATTTCCCATTTGTCTCTGCCCCTTTTCTTTTTTCTGTTTGCTTTCGTTTTGTTTAGTTTTCTCGACGGAAATAGCCAAGCGAAAAGAAGTTTAGTTTACTTCTTCAATAATCGCTCGTTTTTACTCCTCCGTCATTTCCAGAATATTAGGAGGATGAAGATGATGATGAGAGTTTGAGTAGATGTTAGCTGAGCTGTAAAAAGTTGGGAACAGAAATAGATGACCTTGTTAGTTGCCATTTTACAGGCCGCTATTCAACATCGAAAAATAGTACATTCAAAAGAAAAAGCAGTTCACGAAGGACTCCCAACGAGGAAAGGAGTTAGGAAGTAGAGGAGAGATTCATTTTTATGTGTTGATAATACAAAATGAGCAGGCAGGAGGATGTTGTGTTTAAATTGGATGATGATACGACGGTTGTGTTGAAGTAGTTGGTAGTAGTGGTTCTAAGACTATCAATATCATCATAATATCATGCTCAGAAAAAGGGAAAGTGGTTGCGTGAAAGCGTGCATTCTAAATGTGTCTAAGAATGTAAATTTCAATTTGCTCTCTTAGTCTTCGTCAGACATCCAGCATCATTGAGCGAAGAAAAGAACTTTTGTCGGTTATGTTGTTGAAGTATCTGCATAACTATTAAGCATTTTAAAAGTATAAATTTATATAGAAAAGCCGATTCTCTGAGTTTCCTTCCAATATACATATTTTTTTGTTGGACGGTTTTCTATACTTTCTTCCTTCCACTTTTGTTTCTGCTTAACCAAGAATTTCTTTTGATTTTAACTAGGAAAAGTTCTACCAACACTGCTTCTTACATTCCTCCCATTTCCCATCTACACTGCTATGTGTATACGACAGAAAGATTGGGAAGAAAGGAGAGTGGAGGAATCCAAGAGGAAAAGAATCGCATTTTGTGTTGAATTCTTTATTCGCAACAATGATATCATTAGAAACTACTCCTAGCTATCTCCTTCCTTCTGCTTCTTGACTTTTCTCTAAAGGGATTGACGAAAGAGTTGTATCATTAGATCTCAAAAAGAAGTGTTACTTTCATATAAACTTTCCATTAGAATTTTACTTTTTTGTATGCACACATGCAGTAGTAATAATAATATGGAATGCAAAATAAAAATAAGATCCCTACATTTACAAACTTGACTATGAGCTTGTAGACAAATAGTCGCGAGAAAGGCGTATGGGACTAGAATACAAACAGAAAACAGAGATGAGATGAGTGTGTATTTTACTTTACACTACTTTATGTCCGACTAGAAGACATACTGTTTCTGTTCTAACTCACTGAAACACTTGATGTTTCCTCCTTCCCTCTTGTTTGTTTATGTGCAGACACGTGCATGACACAAACACGGTTTACGCAGTCCTACGAAAGTAGAGTTTTTGCCTACACCATTATCATAGTCACTTTCAATGTTTATCCATTTTCGTTAGCAGTAGACTATTTGTGTACGTGTGATATTGAAGATAGAAAGTTATTGAATATCCAAATATTTTTGTTGCGAGCTTAGCTTCCATACGCGACTCACGTTCACCTAGAAGATATTGTAAACGGCTAGTAGTGCTAAAAACTTCTTCTACATCGAAATATGCAAATGTATTGGATAGGATGAAACCGATTATTAACTTTCCTCCGTGTTTGTAAACTAATAATGATTTTAATTTCATTACTAGCTTCCTTTAATATCTTGTTATTACACAGTGTCAGAATGCTTAATGTGATGAAAGGCATTTTGGAATAATCCTGACGAAAAAATAAAAGTTTTAAGTTTTTGGGGCAACGTGCATATAGCCCTTTTCCTTCTGTAGGTCAAAATTCTTGTGATTTACACGTTCAAGACATTGTTACAATGTTACATTTCTTACTAAAGTGCTTACTAAATATATGATCACTCATTCAAAGATTCTTATTTATCATTAAATTTTTGTTACATAACAGACTGTTACAAATTTCATAAGATTACATTACGAATAAAAAAACTTTTGAAATGAAGTGTATTTCTTGTCGGTGTGTATTGTGATTGATGAATCTTGAAAATAAGTAGAAGAAAATTGACAACGTCAAATGCACACCTTCATTCATGTGTGTACCCTAGAGTTTACCCCACCCTCCAGCGACGGTGTATCCTTTTGTCTGCTTTCCTTAGGATTGAATGAATTTCTTCATTTTCTTTCTTCCATGAAAAAATATTGCATCATGTGTCTGTTTCCGACAGATTCGCTGCGAATTATATTTTAGGTGTATGTGCTATTGTCAGCCTCAGGACTCAGGACCCATAAGCCTTGTTGCATAATCCTTACGCAATATCTAAAACACATAAAAGGTTCTAGATAAATGCGTTGAAGGACTGATAAAATAAAGAAAACTACGTATGTATATTTTTGGGAGTGTTCGTCCATTAGTCATCAGCATGCATCATTGAAAAAAGTGAAGTGGCACATAAGATAGAATATAGAGAGGTAGAAAACTAAACTTGTGTTAAAAGAGTACATTTTTGTCTTCCTTCCGATTTCGATTAACTTTTTACTTCTGATTTTCAGTTCCAAGTATAAAATACCCTGTTGTATTACAAAGATTGGTTGGATTGGAAGAAAGACTTTTTTTAGTTGATCAAGAAGGGCATTTCCAGTTCTTACCAAGTTAAAATCTCTTGTACGTTGTCTTTTGGGCTTTTGCATGTATGTACCATGTACCTTCTCGATATCCAAACGAGCGACAGCAAATATGTAGGAGGTGTTTTATATTGATCATTTTATTCCATCAAGGAAACGTGAATAGTACCACTTTCACCCATTTCATTTACAAATACATTACTTTGATGTCTTTTAGGCCCATATAAAAATGCAGAGTACATAGCCGAGAGAGAACAAAAATATTGTCCATTTTCTTCTTTACGAGCCTACAAAGCGTGACAAGAGTATGTAAGGTAGTTTCTTCTGTATAGGGTCTAATATCATTAAAATTTTCCTCGTGATCAAACTTCCAAAAAGTGGAAAGAATAGAATGGGCTGAACACATAAATATAAAAGGTTTGTCTATGTTGATTTCTTAAGAATATATACTTACTTTGTTCTATTTCTTTTATTTGAAATGGAGCTTTCTGAGAAGCGGATCTTCCAATTTTCCATCTAAGTATACTTGTTAAAAACTAGATAATACAAATATACTAACGTGTTATTGTGATGGTGTAACAAATACCATTTATTTGTCACCAAACACCATTAACTTTTGGCTGTTCCTACGAGCTGCTGACAATGTATTATTGTTGGAAATTTATCAGAACCCACCTTTCTACACGACCAAGATTCTTAGAACCAAAAATTATGCTTTCTCTACCATCTTTGGAAAGTTATTTCTTTTATTATTATTACTTACATTGGTATCGTTATCATTCTACAAATGTAATATAGTCATATTTAAGCAAATTCTCTTTTCCCTACACAAATTCTCTTTTCCCTGCACAAATTCTCTTTAGCCAATGCATGCTCTATTTTAAATTCATTTTAAATTCTATACAATTTCGTTCTTTTAGAAAATCATTCTTATGAAGGTGATCTATAATAGAAATTTATTTGGTGCGTTTTCATCCATAAAATTATAACTTTTCATAAATTTAAACAAATAATGACTTTTTTAGTTATAATTTTAATGATTCTTGCTCAATCATGAGCCAGCCAATCATTGAAAATAGTTTACGTAACAAATTTATTATTCACATGTAATAAACTCAATTTATACATTTTTATTTGCCTTTTAATTACCAAAACAAATAATTGACCTTGACCGATTTGTTTCAAAACTTCCACCAAACACGAAACACTAAAATTTCTCGTTTTACTTCCTCACAATTATTTAGTGATAATTGTACACCTTCATTTATCTGAGAGCATTACTACAGTTGTGCAACTCTGTTTATTTTAATTCGTTGAACCAGATTTGGATGTCACGAATTCTGACAAGTAGCATGCATATTATTGTCAGGAAGCAATTAGAGCATACTTTTTAAAGATAAACGAAGCGCATTTCTTTTGTGTTTAAAATTATTATTAAAATAAATCTCTCGTTTAGCTATTTTTCTGTGTATCATTGTATTAATTTCCGGGCTTTCACTACGTGACACATATGGTGGAAGTATGAAACGTTGAATGTGGAGAGAGTAAGAGATCACAGACACATGTCAAACTTTTTAGACTCCACAGACATTGTAACTTTGTGGCAGACCTTTCTTTCAGTCATGTGGGAATACAATTTTTGGACAGCATACCAGCAGAAATATATCAAGTGAAAGCATGATATGGATTTATTTCAATTCATTCAACCACGCTATGATACATGTATTTGTTGTGTATGGCTTTATCTGATGTCAGATCTGTAAAAAACGTTTGTATCTTAAAATAGGAAACCCATACCATACACAGCATACTCTCAACAAATCTAATAGGATTTGCCCAGATATACCAAAAAAGTATGTACACGCAGCACACATATTTCATACATAATATTATGGATTCTGTTTTATTTAGCATTAAATTTTTTTTTCTTTTGTTGCAAAACAGACAGTTTCAAGCTCCACAAAAAATGTAATTTTTTATATATGTAGAAGAAATGTGATACAGTTTATTTAAAGCAAGAGCATTGTTATAAACACCACTACCGCCACAAAATACTGACTGGTTCTTTTCTCTTGAACATTATATTTAGTTGTTATTATGTATTGGATTTCTCTCTGAAAAGGACGTATGGAAAACAGATTGTTTCATTTAAATCCAGATTTATTATTTGCAAAACGGGAAAGTACTAGTACCACTACTACTGCTTCTACTGCCATGCCACTGTTGAATATCTGCTTTTGAGAATTTCGAAGGAAAGCGAGCCGCAACAAGAGCAGAAGCAGAGCAGCACAGCCAGCTTTCTCATTTCAGTTTTCTTTCTCTGGTGTATTTATTAGGAATCCTCTGCTGGTTCCACTGGAAATGCAAGACGAGTTTTCCCTTTAATATTATGTGTTTTGCCTGGCTGCCTTTTGCAGGATCACCATTTTCTTTCAGTTTACTGCCAGCAGTTTTACATTGATTTGCTGTGGGGATTCTGAAAATTTTGCATTTTACTCGTGTCGACGTGAATGCGTTTTTTCGTCTCTATTTACTTGCTGCTTGCTGAGTGAGTTGAACATGTACGTATCTGGTTGGTTGGTTCCTTCTAATGCTGTTCCAATTTTTCAATTCATTATAAGAAAAGAAGAAGGATTCAAGAAGGAATTTCGTAATGTCGCAAAAATTCATATGTATATTTAAGAATATACGTTTATATGTATGAAATATATTCTCGGTAAACACAACAATAAAGGTATCCCGCTACACGTACCAATATAACATGATATCTCCCTAGGATAAAGTCGCTCCTTCAGGAAAGTAGGTAGTCTCACAACATTTTTTTTCAAATGTGCCGTATACATGTACGTTACACATGTTATGTAATACAATATGCATTATCATCAAAGAAAACAATGGCTTTCATCATGCGATGGAGAAAATAAGTATAAAAGAAAGTTTGAAATCGAATGTTTTGTTACGTGAGCCATGTGAATTCTATTTTTACTTTGAAATGAACGGGACAGCAGTGTATCTATGTACTTTGTTTTCAAAATACAGTTTATTAGTTAACAATCACGATCTATGAGATATCAAGAAAATGGATAAACATAAACAATTTTTTAAAAATTGTGAGGCAAGTGTTGGTTGAAAATATTGTAGAAAAGATTCGGGTCTCCTTTTCAGATCTGCCTGAACTGTTACCATTACTCTGTTTTACTTTATCAATAACTAACTTTAAACTAATTTTACCCTTATTTAATCATAGCATGTCTATAATAATCAAACAACAAACGCTTTCTGTTAGATTATTTGCAAGAAATTAATCAAGGCTAAATTTTCATCTGTCATCTGCAGAAAATACATTTTAGCTTTTATATGTGTAAATTAATTATAAATATTCTACTACAAATTCAGTTCTATTTAACCTATTCTGGTATCAATTCCGCTTTTCTCTTAGCTCTTTCTATGAAGTGCAGTGAAGTCTATAATAGTTTGTATGTCATTAGCGAATTTTAAGGGACTTTTGATCATCCTTCTCGTGGACCCTTTAAAATTGTTCTGCTGCCAATTAATCCTATTATTTTCGAATCTCATTAGGTTACCGTGTTTAAGACTTTTGTTCTTGGCCTCATTAGCCTCAAAAGGTATATAAATAAATCTTCACATTTTCTACTTTCACTCCTATATAAATATAGAATGTAGTAGTAATAGAATGTACGCGGAATATATTTACGTCATATGCACAACAAAAACATCACAAAGTAGATAAAACTGGATAGAAGAATGGAAATGTTTTTCTTTCGACCAAAGTTCGCTACAAATTCTTCTCCGAGTTAATAGGAAACAGCAGGTGAGTTTTGAGCAAGAGCATATTAAGCAAACTACAGCGAAGGGAAAAATATGAGTCGACTAAGATGTCGTACTGCACGTGTAGAAGCACAACCAGTAACATTTTAACTCGATTTTGCATGGAATATGACCATGATCTGAGGCCGTGGTGTCTATCACTCTTTTCTAATGATAGAATTACTTCTGCTTATTCTCTTCATTTCGTCTAAATATCACAATGCCAAGTAGTCCATACTTATTACTATTCCATGTTGTTCATGCTGGAAATAATTTACACAATTTCATTGAGTGGAGCATGGCCATATTCATTTGTTATCTTTATAGAGACTCAGTGCAACAGTTTATTTTTGCGTGAAATAAAAACAGGAATTATAATTCGTTTAAAAATATAGTCTAAATAGTTATATTATTAAAAGTTCTAACATCTCTTATATTGGCTCTGTAGCACATTGTCAAAAATACAATTTCAACTCGAGTGATTCCAGTCCAGGGTCTATTTTTTCAAAACCAAGATCAGATATCAAAGTCATCAATTCAATAGCAACGTGAATGGACATACAGGAAATTCGACAATCTACCAGCTTGCCATGTTTGACCAAAAACGAATCAAATTAATCGAACCAACTCAAAAAAACAGTATACAAGCAGATGCAATCTACCAGATTACTCTGCAAACTGAGACATCTAAGTTATTATAATATTTAACAACCATGAACCTTTTAAACAAACTATTTTACAGCCATAAACCGAAAGCTATTTTTACATTATGAGCACCACTTGCATCCTCTGACATTTTAGCTCTCGTGTAATTCAGAAGTTTGTTCAACGGACCTGAGTAGCTTATTTTTCTTAAAATCATTTCCACTTTATATACATATTATGAGCATACATATTCTTTTTATTTCCCATGTTTTCCATGTCGTGAATGTACACTGTTTTTTTTACTTATCCTGAACCTCAAAACATCCACTTGTTTTACGACCCGTAACTCGATTTACGTGATGGTCTTGCCATGGAGTGCTATCCTAAGTGGAACAACTGATATGAAACAACGCTCGTGTTACTCTCGCTGAGCTGGTTTTCTGAGAAAGTTTCTTTATTCCTAAAAGCATCTCGATAAGATGTGTACAATAAGGGATATATAATATACTGCTTTAAGGATTATAATAATAGCAAAAAATAAATGAAATGAGTTGCGGATGTACTACCCTGTTGCACAGTTAAAACCAGTGGAATAACCTATTGTAGATATATATTACATATGGGACACACAGACAAAACAGAAAAAAACACTGTTTCACCCGTAATCCATGTTTCCGCTGTGTGCAATGTCCTTAAGGGGCTATTACATCTATTCTCGCTTTTAACCACTACATTCTTCCTACCATCTACTTTCATATTTTTCTCTCTTTCCAAGTTTTCATTGTTGACTAAAAGTTAAAAACTTTTCTGCTAATAATTGGAAGAAAATGGACTGGGCAGTGACGGAGTTGTTCTTCAATGCTACATATAAAGTAAAGCAATGGAGAAATCTGATGTACCCTAAAAGGTATAAACTACACAAGTCTAATAATATATAGCAACCTACGTATTACATCTCTTACATGCTTGTTTAAAAATAAGTGCATATTGCAAAATGGGTTTCCCTCTTTAAGTAGAGTGAAGGAAAAAGCCGCTATATTAGCTAAAAGGGACCATGAACAATAAAGTATTTCCACACGAGTACCTTTGACTCTCCCCTAACAATGATTAAAAAAGTTTAGCACTTTCCTCATGTACATTATTAGCAGCTAAACTGCCTTTACTTTTACTTATGCCTTTGCTAGGCAAAGCATAGGCAAGTTTTTTCCCTGTTACTTAAGAGTACTCATCGGAATATACAGAAGGATAACAAATTCTCCACAAGGAAATTCTAAGATTTTTAAAGTTTTCTTCTTTATATTGACTTGCTCATAGTTTCTTGTGAAAACCGTATGTGTGTAGTATTACTACAGAGGAAGAAGAAGGGGCAAAGAAAGTGAGAGAGAGAGGATTCTACTTTTTTTAGAAGTCGTGAAAAGTCGTGGTAGAATTTTCTATTATTCTTGTTTTTATGTTTGTCTTTTTTTTCCTTTACAGTTAGCAATATCTGTATGCGGCATCAGTTCAGTGGTAAAAGCAAAGAATCCTTCTTCACCTGGAAATAGGAAAGCAGCAAGTGCTATTGAACGATTTCATGAGTGTCTTCTCAACAACACAAAGTATGCACTTTAATGTATAAAAAACGGCAATGTGTATTGTGTTCTACGACTAATCTTTCTTGTATTTGTTCTGTGTACTACTTCTGCTCTCCTTTATTTGCTATATTTCTCTTTAGTGCGTAAAAAGCAATGAAAAAAAGTTTATCCCCTGTGAAGTCCAAACTATACAACTTTCATCGTCATTTTGAACTAATGCAGGATGCTCGTCTTTATGGACTTTCCGCAGCTTCTCTTTTTCCTTTTTTTAGAAAAACTGAAAATAATGGTTCATCTCTGCGCTTTTATCTGTGTGTGTCCTTGTGGTTGTCTATGCGTTTGAAAATTGGAACTAGATCAAACTACTGATTTGCCAAAGAGTCCATTTGTTCTTACAATCTGGATTGAATTTTATTTTCCACTTCCTTGTTCATTGTTATTTTACAAGCTGAGGATGTCACTACTATCAATATAAAGTGTGCACATTGGTGAACATATTACATGTCTTAAAATATGTATGTCATGTAGTTTTGCACTTAAAGCTGGTTAAATATTCTTCACGATTACTTGGGAAATGCAGTTTGTAGAAGGATCATTGCTCCATCAAAACTTTCTTTTATATACTTTCGATGATGAGTTAGTAGTTTGCCATCAATGCCCTTTCTTTGTCGATGAGAAAAGCAAGTTTGTGCATTGCCAGGTTGGGAATTGACATCAAAGTTTTTATTCACTGTGGACAATGATTGTTTGACTTGTTCTATAAAGTGTTAATAGAACGTTACTTGTGGGAGATATTGTCGAAATTGTTAGTAGATAGAGAAATAAAAAAAAGTTTCAGGGTTGAGTTTAGGGATTGATAGTTTCTCCGACACCTGTTGTTCTTTTGCTTTATGCTATGAAGATGACAAGAATGGGTTATTTTACAGTATCAAAATGTAGTGGCATGTATTGATTCACTGTTGTTGAACGGCATAACAAACACAAGTAGTCCTTCTAGTTTTCTCTGTTATTTCAAGGAAGAATTCTTGAAAGAGAAAACTATGTCAAACGAGGTTTTTCATATGAATTTCTTTGAAGTTCATTACACGTTTTGCTATAATTTTGTTTCTAGTGAAAGGAATGGAATATATTTGGTGAATATTTTAGACCTTGGCCTATGCGGAGTTTAAAATCAAAAAGATACCCGTGTTCTATTAATTTTGTTTCTTTACATCTCGTGCTTAAGCTTAGTGTGTACGTTCTATCTAAAAGAATCACAAACGTTTAATCATAAATGTTTCCTCTTATCTTTCCAGGTATTTTGGAAGAAATGAATGGGATGCATTAATTTTTATAATGAGCTCATTTCTCAGAGGAACCGACTTATAAAAAAAACTTATAAGTTCGCAACTATTTTTGTTTCTCTAAAGAAACCACACACTGCTGCTTTGTTGTTGTAGCGAATAGACAAAAGAAAGTTGTTGAGTTCCTTTTTGTTGTGAAGCATGCCATGATATTAACCCTTTCGGTTTTTCTTGAGGGCAACCATGTGTACTTTTTTTTTGGTTTGTCCACTTAACCTTTTACTTGAAACAAATTATTATTTTTTATTCTACTCTAAACTAAATCTTTGTAAATAACGAGGAATATCATATCACCTATAATTATGGCTAACAGCTTGCCTTAATATGTATCATATTTCTAAATGTATATATTTTCCTTGTTTATATACAATGTTCAGGTTAAGGTGTAAGTACGATGAGTATATTAGATTGTTTAATGTTATGGAATGCTCGGGCCAAAGTCTCATATCGTTTCACTTTAACAATACCATTTTATCAAGAGCTTTTGCACCACCAACCGCTATTGTTTTTGTATCGCGTTGCGGGCATGTACATATGGGGCACCATGATGAGTTTGAGGGACGTCGCTACTCGCTCATTGCTCACTCCTATTATTTATACAAACGCTGCTTGATGTTAAGACCCCAATTTGTCTGCAGTCCGCATCATGTTTCTTATCTCATAGCTGGAAGCTAACCGGTTGTTTTTATCATTCCATTCTATCTCTCTCTCTCTTTCTTTCCAACTAAGTTACTTGAGTAAAAGGCTTTTCATTAATAAAAAGCCAAATGTTAATATCATTCCTTTATTTTACAAGAAAAACACAATGAGGGCTTCTCAAATACAACACAATGTACAAACGAACAAAAGAAAAATGAAAACTATTTCACTTATTTATTTGAGACAAAAACTATCGCGTGCTACTGTGTGAACAGTCAGTGTACTCTACTGACTGTATACTGTTATCCCAAAAAAGGAAACAAAATCTGCTGCTGTGACAAAAATCTTACTATTTGTCGCATGCTGTTCATTTTCTTCACTGTTTCTTTTAGTTGGCAAGATATACGACAGATAAGGAAATCACCGACTGTGCCAATGATCAAAAGGAATCCAATAAACTGAGAAAATGTCCCTTTCTGATGGCTTATTATGACGTTTTTCGGTATACCTACCGCATTTTTTCCCTTTCTGTGTGGTTTTCTTATCCAGTAATGTCAATAAGTAGTACATTAATGCTTCTCTAGTTTTAAGGAAATGTTACATGCAGGCACAATAAATAACGTACGCGTTGCTCGTCTATCTGGAATTTAATAGTGATCCTATTCCTTATTTTTACAATTTCTAGCGAGAGCGAGCTCCAACAAAGATAAATAATATTTTTCTTTCTCTATCCTTACCCTTCATTCAACATTTTCCGGAATTCTTTTTATTAAAACTCCATATAACAGAAAAGCTTCAAGAGAAGTGGTTGATGGCTTGGCTTGCCCCGTCTTGGAACGAATTTTCATTGTTGCTTGAATTACTTCAACCAGATGAAGTCTGCCACTAAACCAAACATGCGATTGTGAATGCGTATTTTCATCGAAATGAAAAATTGTTGGAGCAAGTTCAATATCCTTCTTTCATGAGTTTTTTTTTGTTGAGGAATGCTTTTCGGGGATCCTTTTTACTTGTTGTTTGACATGAATAGTGATGATGTAGGATTTTTAATTTATCAGACAGGTTGCTACTAGCATGTTTTCCGAACAGGGTGGTATTTATTTGCATATAAAAATCCAACAAACACGGATAAATATTGCTGCTGTTGATGAGAACCACGACAAATAAAAAAGTACGCTCAAAAGGAATTCTTCCGTATTCCACAAGAAACAGGAGTCTTTATCAAAGTAACTTATCTTTTCATCTGCTTAAAAAATAGTGGCAGTATAGCACACAGCAACAGTAAACAGCGCAGCGTTATTATACACGTTTTTTTACGTTATGTAAAGAAGACATGATATGTAAGTTTCATTGTCTCTTTGTCCTACATCACACTTTTGTCAAAATTTAGAATCCATCAACTAACCTAAAAACCTGCTACCAGCTTTTAAATTACAAGTGACAGGTTGTGACTTGTGACAGAAAGTAGACAACATGACAAAGCAGAAGGAGTGTAGTTGAAAACGTACATTAGTAAACACTCAAATAAATACTTAAATAAAATAGTTACGTATGCCATGCCAGGTGGTGGATGCCAGAATATTTTAATCATTGGGTTGATAAAATCAAAGGATTTAAAAGCTACGTAATTTTTATGTGTCAAAATCAAAAATAGAAACCACATTCTTATTAGCAAAGTTGAACCAAATGGAGAATACTCGGTACAATGACAAACGCAAAATGTCTCACGAAATACAAATAATTACATGGAACATTTTCCATTTACAGTTTTCGTTTTGAATGTAACAAAATGAAAAAGTTATGCTGCTGTTGTGACTGCTTTTGCATTATTTAATTTTTACGGAATTGATGAAAACATACATTATTTATTTTCAAACCCATCACTTCTTTTCTTAAAATTATTTTCTGGTATTACTCAAACGCACACGCAGAGCTACCTTACTAAAGGCAAAGTTTACAATATATTATATATCAATGAAATGATTCAAATGTTCACATGGTGTAAAATATTGTCTCTGTGAAATTTAGGAGTATTTTTATTCTAGTAGCATCATTTTTTATCGTATGTGCTAGTAACATACTAGCTAGGTAGCTTATATATTTATTCAGTAGCCTATGAATTTAGTAGGTTTCATTCACACAAATAAGTATGTTGTACATTAATAAAGAATAACATTTACTACATTTACATTGGAATGGAGAAATTATTCAACACTTAGCAATTTTTTCCCATGTAGCTTCGTCTTTATCAAAGGTTTAAGTGTGATACAGCATGAAATCCTACAACATTTTTGCACATCAGTCTCAGCAACTGAAAATATGAAATCAGAATTTAATGAATGGACGCTAGTTATCAAGAACGCGTATAACAATAGAAGTGGGTGTGAAGGCAAGAAAATCATAAAACTGGAAAAAACTGTTTTAAATTAAGGGAAAAATCGTTTGATGCTTTCGCCATAAAAAAGGCAACATCAGCATAACTTTGCTTGTTAGCATAACGGACGTGAGCCGTGCCTACCTACCTGCATATTATACTTACAAGAAAGACGATGAGCGAACCGAAGAAGTGGTATCACGTATCCTGTGCTGGGAAGAGCTGCAAGTAAACTTGAGATGAAATAGAGAAAGTGAAATGATTAAGTGCTCTATGGGAAAAAATAGGGATCGTATTAATACACAGTACATGGGACAACCCACGGTGAAGGGAGGAATCCTCTCTTGGCATTTCTCTCATCTTTTTTTGTGTTTGTGTGGCATCCAGTAATGTTGTGCAGTAGTACACACACTATATCAAAAAAAAAAATGTGTGTTGAGTGTGCATAAAAATTCCATTATTTTAGGATACCCATGTTGTCCACGTCCTCATCCGTTGAATTGAAAATAAAACTACTTCTTTTTTTTGCCAGGAAGAAAGTAACACGAATGGGGAGAGGACGAGAGTAGAAAAATGAGAATTTAGTGTTCAGTTTTGAACGAACGACCAGGATCGCAATGGAGCATAAAATAAGTATCCATCTGTTCTGTGTCTGGTTTATTGTGAAATTTACCATTAGTCAAATGGGGAAATATTTCTTTCATTTCTTGATATTCCGTGTGTTTTATCTTCAAGTATTCAAGCTATAATTTTTACATGTGCTATACATATATATTTATGGGTTCGATGATAAACACGTATTGGATTGCTTTGACTGGGTACACTAAATTCCTCTTTTGAAAATAAATTTGGAGTGAAATGAATACAAATCAAGAAGAATGGAAAAGCAGAGAAACGGAAATAAACATGTTGTTATTTTGAGGGTTTCGAGGGAAAGTAACAGCTAAATCATCTTTAAAACATTTATTGTCTAGAAGGATCAACTTGATACTCAACTCATAATATTATTTCCATTTCATTCAAAATATGAGAAAATATATCACGTGAATGCATCTGGAAATTCAAACAATTTCGATACACATATACAATTTGCGGTCAGTAACTTAGTCTTCCATGAATAATATTAGACTTAATCCTCTTAGGCTTTTACTACTACATACTTTTATCTGACTGAATAACTTTTACAGCTCAATAGAAAGTTGAAGCAAAAATATTACATGTTCAGTTTTGAAAAAAATAAGCAACACGTGCATATGGGTGAGGAGGATTTATATTGATTTATGGATTTGTACAGGACTCAGCAGTATACTTAAATTTTGTACCGTGAGTGGATTTTTATGTGTACCAATATTTTTTACGTTTTCCAAAGAACTCTAATCGTAAGTTACATGGTTAGTGAGGTAGCATCCGCTCATCTAAGTTTGTGGTGTAAAATGTATGAAGCAAAGAATCATTAAGGATTCTTGCATTTAAGTATTTCTTGAAAGTGTACACATGACAGAATTGAATGTCTTTTTTATGTCATTGAAAGTTTCAGGCATTTTTCTTTTAATACATATAAATTAATATAGATAACCGATCCAATTTTAGTGAAGCGTCCAAAACTAGACAGGTAGTTTGGTAAGAAAATGTAAAAGCTCTTTCCGAAATCGATTAATTGACCAAAAGAAAGTTAGTGTGTCTTCTAGCAAGCAGAAAAATAATTTCAAAGTTTTTTTGCAGTCACTCTGACATACCAATACAATTTACCTGGTTTGAATTGCAAGCAAACAGCTTTGCATTATAATATTTTAACATTTTCTCAACGTCTACGTATATCCTACCTTTACTTTGATGTAAGTTGTCCACCAAAAACTAGCATATCGAAATGGAAGAGTTTATTAATAATTCATAGCTTTTGTACTATCCTTCGTCACCGGATATGCTAATGCAAAAGCTCCTTTCCTAGTCAAGTTATGAAAGCTAAAGCTCGGATGCGGTAGGGAAATACTGGGGAAAGGTTGAAGGAGAAATGAAAAAAAATGCTTGTAGCAACAAAATAGCAAAAAATGTATAATAAGTATGAACAATAAAGTACTAGAAAGGCTTATATTTGCATATATTATCCGAATGACTTCGGCCACGATTTCATTTGCTCACAGGCAGTTTTCATACTTTTTCTACAGTGTAGAAAGTGGACAGTTTTTCGGTGTCATTCGATGAGATCACCTTCACATGGGCAAAGTTTGCATAAATGATTGAAAACATCTGCTCAATGTTTCTTATCCGAAGTAGGATAAAGTAAATTAAATAACTTGCAGGATACTTAAATTAGGAATAAGGAATACAACTGAAGTTTAAAAAACTGATAGTAGACCATGTAGTCCATAAGTCTATCCACCTTTGATTACTTACGATGGAATTGTCTACGTTAGCTTGCTGATTAAGTGACTTGATTAATGATTACGCGTATTTCAGTTTTAGTAGACGAGTACTAAAACACATATTCTTATGAAGCTTCACATTGCATGAATAGTTCCGGCACAATATTGCTTTGAGTCAGTAAGCATGTAAATCTCAATGATTAATATTTATCTTTAGGAATTCTGATTTGATTTTGTGCAAAATATTAAATAATAAATGAAGTGAAACGAAAACAATCCAATTATTAAAGTAGAAACCCTTCTAATAAATTAAATAAAAGATAGAATAGGTAATACTGCTGTATGATTTGTAAGATCATAGAATTTGCATGAGACCACAATGTAAACTACAAAGACAGATTCAGTTGACAAGGTCAGCACGATATTCACCTTGTAATAATATTGGTTGAAGCAACTTTGAAAACTCGATGGACCTATATGTTTATATGCATGTTTATATATGTTTTGCTTTCACTTCACATTACAGAACAATGTCGTTTTTCTCATATACATCGAAAGTATAAACAGGAAGCATTGCTTATTTATTTGCTACCTATAACTCTACGAACGCGAGCTTCATAATTTATTATTCCTTCTTTTGGAAGCTGAAAATAACTGAATAATTTCCAACCTACCTCTTCCTTGAAAGGAACACACATTTTACTTTTCAAAGGATTTAGCATTGCTTTCTGGTCTACAACATAAAGCCCCAGCAAACCGTTGAAAAACGACAGAACTCCATATTATTAAACACGTTATGCAGACATGCGAATGGGAAAGGAAGAAAATTAGAAAATATTTTAATTGAAATGTCACTAGGGCTTTAGCAAGTAACTGTATTTCATCTAACACAAGGTTTTATAGAGGTGATAGTCTACACACATATGTATATATGCACAAAAGCATTTCTTACTTGAAATTTGATATTCATAAGAAGAAATTCTAGTGTCTAGTGTATACTGTTCCATCATAAAAGCGAAATTCAAATACATCAAATTGAAAAGAGATTCAAACGCAATACAATATTTCATCATGAAGGTTTTAACATCACTTTAATGTCGCACTGTTCAATGTTATGAAATAAATTCTAACAAATTGTATTATAGTAATGTATTACCAGATCATAACCGTAGTTCTTGGAATTCGCAAGTTACTCTATGATGTGTAATAATCGAAAGTTTTCCAGAAAAAGAACAAAGTGAAATTTTCACTGGAACCATGAAACCAAAACCAGCTAATTCCCACTTTATGGAGGCACGGCAGGAAGTAGTGCATACAGCAAACTAAGAGATGTAAATGACTAAAAGATAAAAAGACATAATACGCTAACATTTAATATAAATTATTTTCTCTTTCACTGTCAATTTGTCAAGTAATATCTCGTATAAATTGTATAAATTATATCGAAATTCAACTTCTGTTGTAAATATATTGACTATTAAAGCAATGCTTCAGGCATCTTACAAATGTACAAGCAACAGTACAAGGCTATGTGGCGAACAAGAGGATTCCTCGCTCATTTCAATCTATGTATTACAGGTTTTTGCAGACTTTCTTGCTATTTGCACACCAAAGTACAATAGATATACATGTTAACATACGTGTGAGTGTGTTGTTCACCGACCTGTGTATTCATCATCACCATCATTCATTAGCATCGTCAGTCAGAAAGTTTATCTACACTCATTACCAATCCTTTCACCACCGCAATATTACCTAACGTTTCATGTGGGCCACTTGAGCGAAATATCTTTTATCTTCATCCTTGTAATACCTTTTCGTGTTTGTTTTCTTTCTCAGAGAAACGGAATGCATAGTTGATAGTGAAAGAGTTGTAGGGAGAGGAGCGACAACATGAGCATTCGATAAGTCTGTTCTTTTCACTTTCATTTCATGTGTGCCTTCTCGCATGAAGTATCGCATAAAATATTACTTGCCGAAAGGCTACGCTTCCTAGTACTCTATTTTGTCTTTTCTGCATCATAAAATCCCTATTTCATTGAACAACGGTTTATTTTGCGATGAGTGCAGCCATAAAAGCTTTTCACAGTTCACACAAGTCAGGATAAACTCTCACATTGGACAGATAAATGTAGAACTGCTGTTTTTGTGTGAATACAAATCTATTTGCACATCTTTTACTAATGCATATTGTGTACTTTTCTTGTTGATTCTATTTTTCCAGTGTATAATTTTTAAAAGAACGATTCGAGACTGAGACAGATACATGAGATGAATTTGATGGAGAACTCACCAACCGAAAGGGAAACTTTGCAGAAAAGCTTAAACCTAAGACAAGGCTTTTTAATAGACAAATTCATTCATTAATTCCTACAATTTATAATTGAAGGCATAGAGGATGAGGTACACCAGGGTTCACTCCTGTCATTTTGTTGCATATTGCATGACATGACATATTGCAGAGAAGTAGTCCAGAATTTTTAGAAGGAGCTTGCTACAAGTGAACTACAGGAGAACTCAATTTGGCTTAATATGAGAGCAAAAACAGCGAGTGATAGTGGAAGTGCATGCACACATTCACTTCTGTAGTGTTTAATTTGACCTTATTGCGATTCTTTTTCCTTTTGCTACATGTCATTGCATGTTAAACTACAAATATTTCTCGGAAATAAATTTGCCTCTCAGACAAGACTATTTACTTATTCAAATTTCGGAAGTCAGCATGATCACTTTATTTATTTGAACTGAAAATAAATCGTTTCACGACAAAATTGACAATATAATGAATAACGGCCCTTGTTAGAACAAGTTAAACCGAACCGAACCACTCTAAATGTATGTTCAATTCTTCAGCTATTTTATATCGTTGGTTCTAAGATAAACGAAGTCCTTCTCAATTCTACTAAATACCAAGAGCTATAAATTTATGAGAGGAGTGTTGGATATTAATCATTTGAAAACAATTACAAAATATAGTTTCATTTGACGAATTATTTATGGTGGTAAGTGGAAAGAGCTTATGTTTGAAAGTGGTAAAGTTATGCTTATGGTTACTCGGAAATATGTTGTATGGCTTCCGCACAAATTTTGATGGCAATTTAAGCCATGCTTTTAAATCCTAGCATATAACAACAACTCCCAAATATCATATATAAGCCTAGATCAATTTGAAATTTTACTTTACTCATGTTATAATTTTGCAGGATATCATATTATGTAATTGAATCAAAGTCATTCCAAACCCCTCTTCATTTATCATTTCGCTACTGTAATACTCTGAAGAACCATTGAGGGTTAACAACAAATCGTTACGAATACTAAATGTCTTTCAGCCTGGCATGTACGTATGTGTGTATGCCTGCATTCGATAGGTAAACTTTTTTAGTTCAAGGGAGTACCTTAAATAACTTCTTTACCTTAAAATAGGGTACAAAGCTAGCAGGGCAGAGAAGTAATGGCTCAAATACTTTTATATGCATAACCGTTTTTAGTAAACTACATATTTTGATTAAACAGAGCCGGAAGGAGTTTTAGTATGGAAAATGGTAAAAATTCTTTTTATAAATTCATCAACAGAAAACTGAGATGATGATGAAAAAGTACGCAACAGAAATCCTTAAAGAACGTGTGGTTGGGCTTAGGATTTGAAGATTTTTTATTAAATGTTTTCTGCAGAAGTATAAACGGGGTAATATAATGATTATTATGAGTGTTTCAAGTCTTACGTTTATTAATACGAGAGCATGCATGCGTACATAATTTAAAGAAACTCGTAAAGAAAACCCCGGAATTTCTTTTTTCTTGGCATGCTTATTTAAACTAGTTGAATCACAGCCAGGTTGACGGTGTAATTTTGCACTGTAGAAAATACTCCAAAGATTGTATCCTTTTTAAAGTCTACAAAAGGTCCTATTTTAAAACAAAGTCTTTGACAGGTACGTAGTTGCTTCCTGCTGTACTTCCTTTTCAGTCTTTTCTTCCAGTATCTGAGAAACTCGTCGGAGTGCTTTGTGATCTCTGTGGATTCCACCATGAGAAGTAACATGACAGTTGCAATGGTCAGTCCAATCAAAGAAATGGATAGTCTAAGAGGGAGCGGAAGGACACTGTGTAATTTGACTGTGGCGTACGCTGACAAAGTTGCGAGTACCATTCCAACTGAAATGACGACAGGAAAGTAATAAAACATGGAAGAGTTGATGAAAAGGACGAGAAGTTTTGTTTGATGATAAAGTTGGAAACTTTTGGTGAATAAAATCTCAGCGGAGGATTTCATACGATGAACTGGAGTTGGACATAGTAGTTTCTTTACCAGAGGTGCAGAAGAGGAAGAAGGTGGTTTTACAACTATAGTTGGACCAAGCTCCTCAATAATTTTCATCATTAGCATGGGTGATGAGGGGGCAGCCAGACTTATAGGTGCAGTGGTGTCAGAAGCTGTAATATTTCCAAGATTACTATTGACATTCCTTCTGTTTTCACCCGATGATAGTAAAAGAGCTGCTGAGGTAGAACCAAAAGTTGGGTGAAGATGGAAAGAAGTGGAAGGAAGTTGAAGTTGATTATCCCGTTTTTGAGATAACACCTGAAACAGCGAAGTTGGCTCCCCTGTCATGGAAAAAGTCGGTGTAGATGAGTTTGGCTTTTTGGTTCCCAAATTTTCTAAGCCCGACTTTTCCGTTTGGCTGGGTGAACAGTACTGCGTTGTAACTTGCAAACAAGAAATTTGTTCTTTTCCTCTTTCTACCAAACCCTTTTTCATTTCCTCATTTCCTGATACACTGAAAACATTGTCACTTTTACCGTAGTTGAAAATTCGTATTTCAGGATGGGACCCAGAATTGCTGCTGGGTTGCGACTTTTCATTGGAATTTTTAGAATTATCAACTTTACTTTCACTGGAATTGGTGGGTATTACAAAACTACTTGCTACTTTATTATTATTACTTTTACTACTGATGGTGACAGTACTACTTTTCCTGCCACTATTATCACCATCCTTTTCACCACCACCGCAGTTGGAAGAGCCATTGTCAGATTTGGTAGTTTTCACTTTCCACTTTTCGCTTTCGGTGGGATAGGATGTGCGGAGCACAGCACTCAGTTCACAAACTATTGTCAAACAGACGAGAATGAGATTGAGCGATAGAAGACTCGCATAGAAAGCAGTGAGTCCTTGGAAAAAGCTAGCAGCCAACATGGCGACAATGGACGACCTGCGAAATATGATTTTCTTCATTAAAAAACTAGCTGGGTCAGATGAGGTCATGAGCGGAGCGAGAAAACAGACGAGAGGGACACCGTTAAATCCTACGGCAATCGAGTACATAATAAATTCCTCTTTACTTAAATGGAACCGGGATGAGATAAATGTATGCTTAAGAGACAACATTTGATTTTCCCATTGCATCAAAGATTTTAAGGAGAAATCCAGTTGGCGCGGTTGTAACCGTATAAGTGGAAATTTGGTTGAAAAATTAAGTCCTCCTGCTCCTGCAAATGAACAAGTCATAATAGTAAAAGTAGCTGTGTTAGTGTGCTAAATAGGTAGAACAGAAAAGGCAAATAGCTTGAAGTCTTTATGACTTCCTTAAGTCTGGCAAATAAAAAAAATATAGCATGTGCTCATATATGGTAAGGTATAAGTATGCACCTTTTTTTGAGAAGAAAAGGCTTATCTACATAATTTGTGCAGTTAGTGTAATGGGATATTTACAGGAGATGGTATAATACAGCTTTTGGGTCTCTTTTTGGATGCAATAACCGTATCCTATTTCACTTGATGCACATTGTGGGGGCAATAAGAAACTTTGGCTACGATCCACTTACCGTTAACGATACTACCTGTTGTAGAAGCTGACGATAGTCTCCTCGTCCATTCTCCCATTTGTTGTGCCATATAGCAGTGTACTTTCGTCAGTTTCAAAGTTTGGGTTAAAACGTAGCAAATGTCCCCAGCACTAAAATGAAACGTCCAAATGTGAGCCAATCCTTCCGTGCAAAATGCTAGAGCAATGGATATGATGACGACATCCAAAACAGTAAAATTCTCATCACGGACTGATGTCAGCAGTTGGTGTAATAGACGATAAATGCTTATTCCCCAAATTACAAACAGGCATAAATTTGTCAAAAAGAATCGTTTGATCTTTCTCCACAGCGTGTTGCACGGTGTCACTTGGAAAGTTTCAGAGCTCTTGTCGAACACGATAGGAACGTTGAGAAAAGAAGAGAAAAAGTTCTGTACGCGGAAAAACGATTTCCACATCATTTTGATGAAGTTGTGCTAAGCGCAAACTTGCTGCTTTTGCTTTGCTTCCCAGAAGCTACAAAAACACCAACAATGAAAAAAATCAAAGGAATAATGTTTCTCTGAATATTTTGTAAATACTAAAAAACTTTTCTCGTTTTATGATTTTTATGTGTAGTCTTTCTCCATGTAATTTTTCCTGTGTCCTCCAGATCAACTTTTTAACTTTCACTGTTCTCAATTCAAAATACAACCAAATTATTTAATAGCAGGACGTTAGTTATGAGCTCGTTTTCTATAGACGATTATTAGACTTTAATAGGTATAATTTTCAAGGAGAAATTTAAAGACTGATTATAAGTTGCGGTGAATGTCATCTGGTTGCGAAATTGATACTGCCTTCCATTGCTATCGTGGCTAGCTATTATTTGATTTAAAGTTTGGTTAAAATATACCATATGTCTGACTCAAGTATATTTTTAACGATTTATCTGAAAAAATAGTTTCAATTTTCTGGCCCTATACGCTAAAAAGCATTGAAACATGTGTCTACGCTATAGTTATCTTAAAAAATGGCATGTACTTTTTAATACTTTTTCTTTTGCTATGCTATTTTATTTGCTTTCCTCGTATCTATGTATAGTATTGACATTTCATGCTAACTTGATAAGACATGCAATGACGTTTGAACATAAGCTTTGTTCAATACTTTATAACATGAACATGTGTACTACCTAATATCGGTACAAATCGATTACAAATAAAATGGTAAAGTGTAATTCATTTAGGCACATATTTTACCACTTAAAGTAAATACTGCAATTACTAACAATACAATGAGTATTATTAAACTTTAAAGATATATTATCAATTATACAATATGTACAAACAATATATCAGTGTAATATAATAGTTAGTCTTTAGTTGTTTGTCAACAGGATTTACGTTTTGAACCAAGTGAAGAATGCCCCTTCGGGTAGATGTAAGCGCTACAACTTTCAAACCTTTTATTATGAGTGCTGTAAATTGGTAACTATGAATTATCAAGATATTTCATAGAAAATGGTACGATACATCTTTTAAAAAAAATAATTTGTAAGCAAGCAATAAACTGTCTGGTGAAAGTTACAAAAAGTTGTTTTGCCATAATTTATGTTCATTTATACAAAACAG
>JAQIWN010000559.1:0-30736 GCA_034699025.1 Entomobrya cf. arborea Gr-Col-00668 | reverse complement strand
CGATTAATTTTTAACAAAGCATTACCTTATTCAAAATGACAAAACGATATAATGGCCAAACTATCCTTATCATTTATCGTTTTGACGGTTACTTCTAGATCATGTAAACCATGTATGATCATGTATGTGGTAGTTAAGTATTTCAAAACAATATTTTCCACACATAAACTATTGTATGCTTGTGTGTTATATTCAGGTTAATCCATGACCACTAAATTATATCATTTGAAGTTCAAAAAAGGACATAACGATTAACATTTGTAAATGTCCTTTCTATCAAATAGTTAGTTGCAACCTTTAAAAAAGAAAATATGCAAAATTTTAACCTGTTTGATATATCAGATAATACGATATTGCAATGCGAACAGTAGATGCTAAAAATGAGAAAAGTTTCATTAGATAAATACGTACATGAATGTTCAGACATCAAACTGTCTATACAAATTATATGTATGGATGATATAAATGTTACATATTTAGGATACAAGACGGTATTTTAAAAAGTAGATGAACCAATTATCTTGTTAATGTAAAAATACAGCATGCAGTATAAAATGCTAAGTTTTTTTTATTTTTCAACCTTACTTAATAATTATTTATTTAGAGATAGCCTAATAAAACTAATCACAAGGTAAAGGTAGAATTGTATCATGTTCTATACCAAAAATTAAAGCGAAGCTGATAGCTATGTTTGTATAGACTGATTGGCAATGCATAATATGACAGGTAAATCGTCTGAAACAAGTTTTAAGAAATGATACATATCGAAAACTATTGACCAATAACGTACACCTCAAGACCTCATTATCCTATTTACTTCCATGAAATGCTAAAGGGAAAAGCGTTTAGTGAAAATAAAAACGATGCAAACATTTCGAAATTTAGTAAAGCTTATTTTTTTTTAAATTCGGACGGAAAACTCATTAAATATTTTCGAAGCCCATGTACGCGATGTCTGCATAAAATATTTGAATACTTTACACTGATATCAAAATCAAAAGTTACGCAGCTCTTTAATTTGATTACATAAAATGTGATAGCTACTTATATTGCTGGAAAAGAATAATATGCTTGTCAATTCATTTATTTCGGACCGTTTATTGAACAAAATCACTCGATTAAAAATTAATAAGAATAGAAAGGAAATTTAATGGAATGTTTTAAATAAGTCTTAAAGGTATAATATTTCGGGAAAGTTGTAGAAAATACTTTAGTTAGTTAAAGAAGTTACTTTCTCAGGATCGTAAGGAAACAAAATTCTTCACTATTTCATTTCAATAATTATAAATTGGACAATTCGTAGATAATTTCGTTAAAGAACAATAGCGATCGAAACCGTTTGCAAATCAACCTGTCAGTTTCTTGTTCTGACGTTCTAGCGGAATGTTCCTTGAGTTAACATTGAAGAGCATAAATTGAACTGATTTAGTTGAAGTAATAGTGGCGAAACGTTTTCAAAGTTTTTGCGCATCTTGCTTGAATTGATTTTAATAAACACTTCATAATTTTTCATCATTAAGAACGATATTGTTTGAGTCACCTATTTTGTTCCGTGTGTCGATCGGTTTTATATGTTTGTTTCTGTATAATATAGAAATATAAGAATTAGTTGTTAGGAAACATGCTAAAGTAACTTCTGCCGAAAAATAGAAAACAATACACAGCAACTTTCTTATGTATCATGTATAGTAGAATAAATAATTATTTTCTTCACTTGTATGTATATTTACGTAACTGAACACTGAAACCAGATGAAATAGTGATACGAAAGTAGTTACTCATAACACACTTAACTTAAACTATTTTAAGATATTTCATCTGGCATGGTGCTTGAACTACTATGCATTAAGGCTGGTAATGTCTCATTCGGTAACTTAAATACTTATTTTAAGTGAAGCCCAAAAAGTCTCATAAAAGAAGTTATTTTTTAATATTATCTCAAAATCTAAACTAAATTAGTGCTAATGCTCAACAATGTACTTTTATCCCGCTTTAATGGCCATTTGATTTATCAGTTTTGAATAAAAACCACTCAAGCGAAGAAATGTATTTGTGATCGTAAAGCCTTATAACGACTTCGGTCAACTATTTCGTGATTTTTTTACTTAAAAAGCTCTTTGTTCATGAACAAAGTGAAGTCGTTTAAATTAATAAGAAGAAAAACTCGGTGGAGCAAACTGGATTGTCATGAGTAGCTGAACAAGAAATTTTTGATGAACTTACGTAAAAGTGCAGATACTGTATTATTTATTATTTATCTACCACTTTGCTCTAGCAAAGTAATAAAAAATTTCATATTCACATGTCAGCAATACGAACTTACACCAAAGCAGAAACAATAAGCTACATAGCCAAATTAATTTAATACATAAAAAGCACATTTGAACGGACTAACTATAACGGGAAAAGAATATATTTGACAGACCAACAATTCAGACCATTTGTCAGGAACATGTGGACAACCAACTCAGTCGGATAAAAAATTAATCATATCAAAACTAAAACTAACCTGGTAAAATTCTATTAGTATTTAAAGGTAAAACTAATATTTCAGTACGTTCGTTGAAGATACTGCTATCTAATACCGAAGGGTCAGCTATTAGCTAAAAATCGTTAATCCATTTCGATGACAAATCGGGCAAAACTTAGATAAAGTCGTTAAAAATAATAACGATCGATATAATATTTGACTTGCCCTACAGCAACTCAAGTTGGTTTATATTCGACAACGACTTCGAACGTTTTACAATCCAGAAATAGCTGCTTGCCTCTTTAAGCAAACTCGCACCGCACAATGGTTTTACTGGGTGAAAAAGGTCTTCTTCGAGACCTTAAGTACAACTTGTTATTTGCAGACTGGTGTGGTGCTTTGCCATTCAAATGGAATAACTCTGACAACCGCCTGGAAATGAAAACTCGAAATAAAGTCAGGTTATACGGATTTCGTCTTTGTGTAGCCTTAATATATCTAATCATTGCTGCAACCCAAGTGCTACGAGTTTTTAAAGGAGCGCCGTTAATTGTAATCACCCACAGTATCATGTTTTCTGCTTGTGGCGTGATTTGCATGTGTTGTCACTTTGTGAACTACAAGGAACTCCCAAATGTTGTACTGCTTAGCAATGCATTCATTGATTTCGAACAGAGACTATCTTTGGTTAAAAATGTAAAGGAAACGAATCTTGATAAAAATGCACAAAATGCGTCCGAAAAAATGCGGTTGCTAATAAAGTACTTTCTGCAACTAATGACCTGTACTGGGATATCAATGCCGATTGTTTATCATTTGGACATAATTCGAAATCCTTGTTTCCCTTTAATTGTCGGTTATTGGTTGAGTGACCAATGTGACGAAAACAAACTTGGAACACCACTAAAAGCTACTTGGAGTGTCGTCGAAATCTTCATAAAAGTTGGAATATCATTGCTTTCATATTTGATGTGGAGTCTATTGCTGGTCGGATTGGTATTTCAAGTCTCTTTGGAATGCATAACGCATGGGATCTGCTTTCGAAGTTATATTACTGAATTCGGGCGGTACGATAATTTCAAGCAATTAACGGTTTTTTTTACACAAGGCTGATATTGACGTTTTTATTTGATTTGTTTTACAGAATACTTTTGAGTGGAACAAAATTCAAAATTGAAAATGCAAAATGGAGAACGACTTTATTTTACAGGCAACTACAAGTTATGGCCATTCAATATCGTTTAAATTATTCCCGTCTAATGATTGGCACTATGATTCCTTGTGTGATTGCTATGGAAACTGTATGCCTGTACAATACTATATGTTTAGTGTCGGGTCGAAGTGCAAATGATTCAATGGGTTACAGTTTGTTATATGCGTGGTGTGGAACAATGCTGCTTTTAAATGTTATTTTCATGTTTGGGATGCTCGCGGATGTATTCAATGTATCTACTAAGGTACTCAGGAAACTTAATGCAAAGCCGGAATTAAGGAAACATCAATGGTTTAAGCGTTGGCTAAGGTCATGCCAAGTTTTGAAAATATATTTTGGTGGAACAAACTATTTAGATAGATCGACACCTTTGACGCTAGAAGATTTTGTTATTAATCAAACTGTCAGCTTATTGCTTCTAAAGAACTAGTGCGGTGTAGCGTAGTAAATATTTAATATCTAATTCATTCGGTTGGGATATATTTAAACTATTCTGAAACTTAGCCTTTAATTTACTATTATCATACGTGGGCTTTGACTGTAAATGCACAAACATGATACAAATAAAATTTTTCAAACTTATTGCATTTTATTCATTAATGATACAACATTCTGTTTATTCAACTCAAAAGTTTTGATTTATGTTTGTAATATTCATCCACACATATTTGTCAAAACAACCAGATTTTTTGGTTGGCTTACTGCGTAGATTGGGGACAATAGGTTTTTTATATTGCTTAGTTCATTAGGGAATGTTTTTTAATCTTTAATTTTAATTTGTGTTTATATTAAAAATGTCACTTAATATTTTAGCTAGTGATGCAACCACCGAATATAATTTATCAGATAAGTAACCTTTCATGCTTGATTAATAGCAAATGAAAAAGGTTGTTCGTGAAATGCATATTACTGCATACCTAAACTTTGAAGAATGTTAGCAAAAACGTTAATTTAAAATTAACTCGTTCCGATAATACCAGATCACCACCACTGCTATGTAGGGTAAACGAGAGACGCATATTTTAAGCCTGTTTTTATGAGTGAATAATAAAGCATCAAAGTCCAACTTTTTTACACAGAGGGGAACTAAATTATTTATTGTATATTATACTCTTATGCTACTAATTCAAAATTCAACTCTAGTGGATTTTAGATCTATAAATGTATAAATATGTTTGTTTGACGACATAACGTGGTCAAAAGATCATTTAGGGTGATCAAAACTCAACTGATGAATATAATATTGAGGCATCCATTCTAGAAACACTTATTTCTAAACTTTAGGAATTAATTTAACGATTACCGAGCATTTAAATTTGCATACACTTTATTCAAAAAAAAATAATCTTAAGATATCAAATTCAAGCATTAGAACATTCACATCAACTGACCGTTCATTTCAATACATATTTTAACGGTGCAACATTACCATATTTAACCAAATTAAATTTTTGACCATTCGAAAAAACAATTTTAAGTACCTTGCAAAATTCAAGTTTTAAACCTGGATTGCCACTGGAACGTTTTTAGTGCTTTTATTAATCATGCTTTCAAATATTTGTTTTGATTTTATCATAAAATTTAGTTTATTTTGATTAAGCATTCCTATTCTAAATAAAGACATATTTCACTATGCGTTTCACAGTTTTTTTCATTCTCTTGTCCCAAAACACTGCACAGTTTAGCAAAAAAATGCATCCAAAAATTCTTTTGCTGAAACTGTTAAATTCGTTAATTTTTGTAGTCTTGATTTTTTCTAGCAGTTCCAAAATTTCATCTAAACACCTAAATGAATTGGAAAACAAATTTTATCAGAATAATACTAATATTAGCGTTGAAAATACTTTTAAAGGCTGTCTTACACGTGTAACAAATTTTCGCTTTTTAGATATCAACTTTCGAACTTTAACAAATCCGATTTTACTTCTCCGCTACTTTTCTTTTACAGACACTTACGTCATTTTCCCCTTTGAATGGTATTCATCTAACAACACAAGTGCTGCTAATTGGGTCATGGAAATGAATTGGTCACGATTTAAGTACAAAGGATTCAAAGAGCTTACTAGTGACGTTTTTTCGTTTTACGAAGAAACAAGTTTAAAATTAATAAACTTAACATTTACGTCGTACTTTAAACTAGCAATGAAAAACACTATTTGTGAAGCAAACATTTATTTGAATCCACCTAATCCCGAAATGGACCCATCTTTATTCCATGTATCTAGATATCTAGGAAGTGTAATGAAAGAGCTTAGTTGGATGAGCTACTCCTACTTTTATGATACTCAGCGGTGGAAGGAGAACTATTTGAATACACAGCCAAAATATTCATTGCTGATTTGTAATTCAAGTCCAGACTCATATTGTTATGGTAATACTTTAAAGCAAGAATGGATGTCTGCAGTCCTTGGATTTCCCGAACTAGTAAGAACAATCGAAGTAGTTCTTATTCTGCAAATGTTTCTATCTGGTGATACACTGTTTGTACATTGTCCCTATTGCAATAAATGTGATCCGCTTAAATTGATAAAACTACCCTCAAGTAGACTTCCTCCGTCCTTATATTCACTGTAGCAAAGCGTTGAAATTCAAAACGCGATTAAAAAGTTGCCACACGTCGTCGACGTAGTTCCACGTCACTATTTTAAGGAGAATGAACAATCGGAGTTGGAAACAGACAGAACACGAAAAACCATTCTGAAGTATATTGAACGGACTAAGATAGGTTTCTTAATTATTTTTGACATCCCATTTCTTGCAGATTCACATTTGATATTGTCTATTCTTCCTATAAATTCCACCATAAATTTTTTAGAAGAAATTGACCATGATTCAAGCTTCTACAAAAGTTATAAACTTGACTTCTGCTTTCCACTGCAATCAGTTAGTTATTTTCCAAAAATTCACCCAGCACTTCACCCAGCTACTCATAAATCTACAATGGATTATCAAGAAACAGGTTTAATATTTCAAACAAGTCGATTACATTTTGTGAGCTGTCATAAACAAAAAAGAAGTTGGTTACACCAACTTAAAGAGTTGTACTTAATATTCGACCTGTTTACCTGGTCCCTTATATTGCTTATGATAGTTACAACAGCAAATATTTTAAACAGTGTTATTCCAACAAAACAAAATACAACAAACTCGGCTGAGTTTTCTGGAATACTTTATATTATTTTCCAAATTCTGGGTTCCTTGATTGATCAGTCAAGTGAAATATTTCAGAATAGGGTTTTAGTAAAAAATAGGACATACTTATTTGCCTTTGCATGTTTGCCGCTTGCATTTTGTATTTTAGGAAATAATTATAAAGGGGATAACATAACAAGACTTACACTTAACTTACCCTTGACACCCTGCGATACATTTGAAAGTTTAGTATTGCATCAGTTTAAAATACTTGTACTCCCTTACGAAATGACACCATTGCAGTTTGAAATGATAAATGAAAGTATAAAAATAGATAAGGAATATTTTCAGGAGAGTCAACACGAAGCATTTCCATTAGTTTCTTTTCTTTGGATTGAAATAATGTCGAGTCGGATGTTCGAAGATTGGAACAGAATTGAAAATTTAGGAAATGATTTTTCCTCTGAAACAGTGTATTATCTTCACAACTCGGAAATGATACTACCATTTAATGATTCTGCACATAGACTTCTGAAACACATGGAAAGATGCAATAAATCTGCTGCAATTATTTATGAGCTGGAGGCAATTCCTTTGTACAATATATTAAAAGTTAAGACTAAGCCAGTATTCTATGAAAAGAATTTAATTTTTCAAAATTTAGAGGGATATAGCTATTGGGGATACTTTCCTAAACATATTTTATTTAAATCTAAGTTTATTTTTCAATCTGGAATACTGAATTGGTGGCAAATGTAGCTAGCATGGATCTACATGATGAAATCTCAAGCTGCCGAAATTCGACAGTTATCCCCTAACAGCCAAAATAATACATTATTCGGTAAGATAGAAACAAATGAAAGGCTAAATGCACTATGTTTTATTCCAATTGTAGGCTTCACCTTTTCATGTCTGCTTTTTATTCTATGGGAATTGAATGTTATAAAAATTCCTTTGTTATTTTTAGAAAACTGTATCTACTAATAGTCGTACTATTTGCTAGTTTAAAATACATAATACGTAATTTTTTGTTTTACCATAACTGGTTTTCATATTATTTGTATTATTTCAACAAAATTTCCTAATCATAATTCCTAACTCCTGTTTATAATGAATGTACATTATTTAAGTAATAAATAAATAAATAAATATTAAAAAATGAAGAATAAATAAGCTACATGCAGCGTAAATACGCTTTTGGTTCTATATTGTATACACATCAAATTATTTGACAGGTAAATATTCTGGAACAAGCTTAATAAAATTATGCTTATTGACAACCTTCAATATGGTAAATAACTATGTTAATGTAAAGATCCTAGAGAGAAGCGATCAAAAACTTGATGCTTCGGGGAATTTGTACTACAAACATTTTACGATCGTATTATTCGATTTATTTCAATAAAATGTTGCAGAGGATGAATTTCAAATGGTTTACTTAAAATAAAAGCGACAAAGTTTTGCTAAACTGGTACAATATTAATTCGGACAGAAACTTCATTAATGTTTAAAACCACATGTTCCGTATCGGATTCAATTAACATCAAGATAACCAAGATACTTATGCGTTAAGCCTTAGTTTTAATGAAGTTTTCAGAGTTACAACATCAAACTCATAAAAGATCCGAATCAAAATTTGCTGTTTTTTGTAGTAAAATAAAGGTCGTGTATTAGAACTTACTAAATTGTCATCAATTATATTTCTCCTCGAAATATACATTTTTTACAAAACGTAATGTCCACATAAGTAGAAGCATTAGCATATGTAAATTGATATAATGACATGTTAAAAGATGTTGTGATGAAAAATATGAATTAACAGCGAACTCTTTCTTGTCTTTGGTACTGCAACATATATCGTTATTTCCTCTACGTGTATATTTGTGTAAGTAAACGTTTAAGACAGATAGAACAGCGATACGGAAATAGTTGCTCATAACACACTTCAATGTATATAGAGGAAACATAAGCATAGCGGTACAAAATAACATGTTAAAGGAGTTTCTACTTAAAATTACAAAAGTAGAACAAAAACTTTCTGAAGTACATATATTATATTTCAACAGAAACACTATTGTTTCCACGTGTTTACATAGTCCGTTCCATAATTTCGTGGCCAAATTCTAATTGTGGTATCTACGCCGTAGGCTCATGCATTTATCTGAGAATAGTATTAATCAAATATAAAATTGCCCAAAAGTATTTTAGCTGCTACTTCGTCGGAGCAACGGGACAGAATTTATTTGAGTGAAAATCAAGATTTTTAGGAAACTTTTCATGATATAAAGGACCATATTCCTTAAGGGGTGTTTTTGGCCCAAAATTCAAAAAAATCTTTTTCCCCTTATCTTTGTTAAGCTACTCCAGTAGATCATTTTGGTGAAGGTTTCAGCTAAATCGGGCCACTCTGCTCAAAGTTACGGGGTGTCAAAGTTGACCAACTCAAGTCGTCAAAATGTTCAAAAAAATCTAAACTTTATTTTTTCAAGTAGTCATAACTTTTGACTAGTCCATCGCAAATCCTTAACTAAGGTGTCATTAGTACACCTAATAATCATACTTTGCTTGGCATAACGAATAGCTTTAAATGTTACACCTGACGGAAATTATGCAAGGAAATGATGACTGGTACCCCCAAAAATATGGACCATTTTACATATTCGACCCTTACACGGCCATCTGAAAGAATAGCAACTCATGTCGTATGTCTAAAAATCGCCCATAACCAGGTCTCTCAGAAACCGAGTACCCTTAAAGAAACTCCTCTCTTGCTCTGAATACGGCCTCCTTACACTTGTTTGGGCGCTTTCTCAAATTTCGCATGGGTGGAATTTTGAACTGGTTGAGAGTTCCGCTGAGGGTACTCGGTTTCTGAGAGACCTAGTTATGGGTAATCTTTAGACATATCACATAAGTTGCTATTCTTTCAGATGGCCGTGCATAGAGTTTAGATTTTTTTGAACATTTTGACGACTTGAGTTGGTCAACTTTGACACCCCGTAACTTTGAGCAGAGTGGCCCGATTTAGCTGAAACCTTCACCAAAATGATCTACTGGAGTAGCTTAACAAAGATAAGGGGAAAAGATTTTTTTTCGAATTTTGGGCCAAAAACACCCCTTAAGGATTATGGTTCTTTCATTTAGACGTAAGTTTCTTATTTAAAGACAAAGTGTCGTGGTCTTGCTTTTGCATTAGCCACAATGAATATGCGTTTCATATGCAGTCAAGGTTTAGTCTGGAAATTGAAAACAGTGAAAACGGAACGAGACCCGATTTTCACCAAAATCCTATTTTCGCAATTGCGTTTCAAAATATGCCTAATTGGAAAAACTCAGCCTGCGAATTATGCTCAATAGTCCTGTTTACTATGTAACGCATTATAAAAATTGCTAATATATAGTTCTACATTTAATACTAATTAGATATTTTTAAAATTGTTGCATTTCTCCACAATATTCAATTAATGTCTACACTTTTTGTCCTTTTGGCAGACTGAGGGCTATTTTTACGATTAATGTGCTAAGCACTATTTTTAAGGGACGCGGCTATTTGAAACCAGTTTCTACTTGCCATTGGTATAATAGCACCAAAAAGCATTGACCGTTTTAATCATGATCAAGCTATATGAGAAGACATTGAAGTTGGTCCACTTTATTGTCGACCTTTTTTCTTCATCATCGTTTTATTTTTAACTGTAACCTTTAGATAAATGAAGTAACGTAACTATGCTTTGGCGTGTTTTTAAGTTGGAACCTTAGCTATCTTTTTATATCAAACTCAAATAAATTTATCAACTCTAAACGTAAGTGCAATGATTTAAACTTAGCCACGGATTTATGGAACGGACTATGTGTTTACGTAACTGAGCACTTACACCAGATCAGATGAAATAGTGATACACGTATAGTTATCCATAAAATATGATTAATTTAGACAAGTTTAAGATATTTTATCTGGCATGCTGCTTTATCTACTATGTAGTAAGAAGGCTGGTAATGGTCCTGTCTCATTCAACAGCTTAATAATTAATGTTGGGGGAAGTCCTGGAAGACTCACTCAGATTGATAAGTTATACCTTAATACCATCATCATATCTGAACGAAATTAGTGCTAATGGTCAACCGTCTACTTTCCTCTGCTTTAACGGTCATTTGGGCTAAAAGTTGAGAATAAAAACCACTCAAGCGAAGAAAGGTTCTAATAATATAACCGTAAAAAGCCATTAAACCATTTCGATAATATATTTTACTAAATTTTTACTGAAAAGCTTCCAGTTGAGAAACAAGTCGAGTCGTTTAAATTAATATGAAGGGATATTCTGTGAAGTAAACTAGGTTAGCACGAGTAGCTGAACATTTAATTTTTGATAAACTCATGTAAAGATGCAGAGTGTTGTATTTATTATTTAACCCTTTTTCTCCTTTCCAAGCAAACCGACTAAATTTTTTCATCGGATTTGTCAAACAACAAAATAACAAGTTACGTAGCTGACAGGGTAAAGATTCAAACTGTGTGACGAGTTGGGACTAACCATTACCACTGAAAGAATCTCCTGTTCATTCTGATGACAAATCTGTTTTCATTTTTCTGTAAAACGGTCATTTACCAATTTAAAATTATAATTAATTAAAGCCCACCGCGCGCTCTATTAGCACGCTACAGACAGGAAAATCATCAGTTGCTCGCATCCTTCTCAAACCTTCTCTCTCTTTTTCTCGAGCGCGTGCCTACGCAAGCACTGATTGCGCGCGGCTGGCTTTAATGATTTGTAGTTTTAAAATAGTAAATGACGGTTTTACAGAAAAAATGAAAACAGATTTGTGATCAGAATGAACAGGAAATTCTTTCAGTGGTAATGGTTAGTCCCAACTCGTTAAACAGTTGAAATCTTTACCCTGTGAGTAAGTTTTAATAAAAAGAAAGTGTATTTGAACGGAATAAATATAAAAACAAAAATAATGTATTTGTCAGGCCAATACTTAAGACCATTTGTATGAACATTACGACAGTCGAATCAATCAGATAAAAATTTATACTATTGGGAATTAAAATCAATATTTAGAGAGAAAAATATTTCGGGAAGTTCCCCAAACATACTGCTGACTTAGAATCTCTAAAAAAATCCCTTGTGAGTCTGTCTTAATAACAAAGCTGACAAATCTGAGATATCGTCGTTAAAGATAAATTCTTTGAACCATTTACAATCCAGAAATTGCTCTTTGCAAGAAACTTACTCGATCCTTCCAATGGTTTTACTTGGTGAAAAAGGTCTTCTTAAAGACCTCAAATACAATTTAGTATTTGCTGACTGGTGTGGTGCTTTGCCATTCAAATGGAATAACTTTCAGAACCGCCTGGAAATGAAAAGTCGCATAAAGGTCAAGCTATACGGATTTCGTCTATGTGTAGCCTTACTATACCTAATCATCGCTACATTTCAAGTACTTCGTGTTTTCAAAGGAGCTCCTCTCATTGTAATCACCCACAGTATCATGTTTTCCGCTTGTGGTGTGATTTGCATGTGTTGTCACTTTGTAAACTACAAGGAACTTTCAAACGTTGTAATGCTTAGCAACGCATTCATTGATTTCGAACAAAGACTATCTTTAATTTCACTCGTTCACCAAAAAGGTCCCGATCAAAATGCACAAAACGTTTCAGAAAAAATGCGGTTGCTGACTAAGTACTTTCTGCAACTAATGACCTGTACCGGAATTTCAATGCCGATTGTTTATCATTTGGACATTATTCGAAATCCTTGTTTCCCGCTATATGTGGGCTACTGGTTTAGCGACCAATGTGACGAAAATAAACTTGGAACACCGTTAAAAGCTACATGGAGTAGTGTCGAAATCTCCATAAAAGTTGGAATATCATTGCTATCTTATTTGATGTGGAGTCTGTTATTGGTCAGATTAGTATTCCAAATATCGTTGGAATGCATAATGCATGGCATATGCTTTCGAAGTTATATCACCGAAGTCGGACGGTAACACAATTTCCAAAAAATATTCTTTAAACAAATCAATTGCTAAATTTTTTTCTTGGCTTGGTTTTACAGAATACTTTTAAGTGGAGCTACTTTAAGAATTGATACTGCAAAACTGAAAACCACTCTACTTTATCGGCAACTACAAGTTATGGCCATTCAATATCGCCTAAATTATTCTCGTTTAATGATTGGAAGTACTATTCCTTGTGTGATTGCTATGGAAACTGTTTGCCTGTATAATACTATATGTTTAGTGTCAGGAAGAAGCACAAATGATTCAATGGGTTACAACTTGTTGTACGCGTGGACTGGAATAATGCTGGTTCTTAATGTTATCTTCATGTTTGGCATGCTCGCAGATGTATTCAATGTATCTACTAAGGTACTCAGGAAACTTAATGCAAAGCCGGAATTAAGGAGAAATCCATGGTTTAAACGGTGGTTACGATCTTGCCAAGTTTTGAAAATATATATTGGCGGAAGTAACTATTTAGATAGATTTACACCTTTGACGTTAGAAGATTTTGTTATTGATCAAACTGTCAGCTTATTGCTTCTTAAGAACTAGGTAACGTTCTAAAGACTTAGTAAATATTTAATTATTTGGTAAGGGATATATTAAAATGTTTTCTTTTGTATTTAAAACACAATTTAAAACAAACTACAAAATGTTTATAATTAGGAGATTTATTTTATTACATACTATATATTGTACCAATGTACCAACTTATAAATGCTAAACATTTGCTTATCAATGCTTACAAATAAATACTTATAAATGCTTAACAAAAAATATGAACTATTGTAAGTTGCCTAGAAAAAGTTGTTTCTTAGGTGTTAAGAACACTAGCAAAGAACGTAGGAAGCCTTAGTAAATGACGCTGTGATTCAGCAATCTTTTGAAATATTTAGTTATTATACAGTTAATTAAGTGTGCCCAATTCAAAAGTAAGTGGAACTGCTCATGTGGCATACTTGAAAAATAAATTGTTTACTTTAAAATCAGACTTATGACTCATGTCCTACGCTAAAAGCTAATTAGAAATACGTGGATTTAAGTGTCAAGTCGTCAACTTATGCTATTTTAAAGAAAGGTAAAAGCATAGCTAAAATTAATAAGAAATCTGTTTACCACTTTGTCAATTTTAATTGCCTAGCCCCACGTGAAAAAACATGTTTTTGCAACCACCATCGTGTGTAAATTATTTACCCTACATACTAATGGAATTCAGCCTAATAGCATTTATGCTCAGCGAATTGTCTTAAAAACTAATTACTGATTTTTATCAGTTTTTCCGGTTGAACTAGTACAACACACGAGCTTTCGTTTCTTTTTACATTATAGATTTTTAGTATGTTTTTGGCTTTAAAGCGACACAGCAAACATAGCAACAAGCTCGACGCGGTTCAGTGCAAACGATCGACTATTTATTAGATTGAACGTAACCAGGAACTTACAAACCTAAATCTTGAACTTAAAGTATTGTTCGACGCGTCGTTTACCAATACAAAATCATTTTCAAGCTGCTTTAGAGTGTAAACTTGTATTTAGTAAAACATTTGAATTCTGATATGTACATTGTGTAAAAACATTTACTATAATAAATACCCAGTCAAAAGCTCATTTACATCCTTTTTGTTTTACGATAAAATACATCAAGATGTAAATAGCTTGTAAGTAGTAAGTGTCAAATATAAAGCTTCAGTGATCCTAAAGTCAGTATACACTCCTTAAACTACTTTGTTTTGTTTGTTTCATTCAACCTAAATTTTTGAAATGGTTGGTCATACTATTTTAGCCCACCTCTTGCTAATAGAAATATGGATTTTTCCAACAATTACATGCACAATGTCTTATACTAATTATTTAAAAATTAAATCAGTTGACACTGTGAATCCAAACGTCTATTCAAATGTGAAACCTGGCAAGTTGGGTGAAACCAAGCAAGAAATAGCAAAAAAGTTTATAGAAAACTATCTACACATAAGCCAGCAACAAAACAGCTTATTCACATTGAACAACTTGTTTACCTCTTTAAACTCATTAAGCAAACTTAATTGCCTGATTGTAATCGATAATTGGCAAAGTTCAGATATCATACAAACTGCGGCAGTACCAACAATTCTACGAAGCCTGAAAATGGCACTTTTCGTTCAAATGAAATATTGGCCACATAACAAAATGAAACAGAGAGATATATATCCAGTTCTAGTGCCAAAAACAGCAAAGTTTCTTAACAAACAATTTGCAAGAAATGATTCCCTCCAATGTCTAACTTCTCGATTCTATTATGCACTTAATTTAAACAAAACCAAGTTTTATGACTACTGTGTTGAATTAGATCACCAAACTTATCTCCTGAATTCTAGGTCATGGCAATGCGAAATTCAAATTAGCCTTTTAATTCCACAAAGACTACTTAGAGACGAGCATTTACCTGTGGTTTATCAACAAAATTATGATTTAGATTCCAAATTCATGCCAAGCACACGGCCGAAATTTTTTATTATTTTGGACACCAAAAACATTAAAAAGTTTCATCCGTTTGATTTACTTAACTGGATTGCAAACTACCGCTTAGATGATACATCATTAATGGACAACAGGGAAGAAGGATATTCTTCCCAAAATAATATTCACATGTTTAGCCAAATGGTTTGCAGTTCAAACAAGCTCACAATATTTAAGATTGAATGCAAAATTAAAATACTGTCCCATTTAACTTTGTGTTTAACTTGTCGTGGGTTGATTTTAATGATTAATGTGACAACAAATCATCTTTCATTTGAGCACGTAACTAGTATCGACCGAATTCGAACTAACGTTCTCAGTCCCGGACAGCTTGAATGTCATCGATTCCATCAAACGTTTGGTCTATGCAAACACATCATCCTTTTTGAGAAACATGAAATAACGTCAATCTTACAACCCTTAAAAAATATTCACAGAATGCAACGTAGGTACTCTGATAAAGTACAAGTGCTTTCGTTTGCTTATGCTTCAATATTTAAAACATTGCTTGGAAATGTAACTTTTGTCGGTGAAAAATTTCATTTCGTCTGGAATACCAGAGGCTTAAATACTCGATCACTTGTAAGGAGTGGATTAATGGTTGAGTTCCCCTATTTCAATCCAAATGCAGCCTTTTATGTTAAAAACAAATTTATGACCATACGTTTTGTCAGTTGTGGCTCAAGAGGACTTGAAAATTTACAATTTCACCAATTTGTATCTGTGTTTGAAAATAATATGTGGTATACCATATTAGGTGCCTCTGTGACTCTTTGCATTGTCATGAATTTCCTTAGAGGTAAACAATACCTGCAAATATCATTTTACAAAACATTAAGCTTAATCAAAATATTACTCGAACAAGGAGACCCTATCCCTGGAAAGTATCTCAAATCAAAAACGTTCCGATTTTTGGCTTCAGGAATTCTTTTGGCGGGATTAATAATAAGCAATGCTTTTAAAAGTACTAATGTATATAACATCGTATTGCCACAAAAACCACTTCCGTTTAGGACAATTGACGAACTTTTGTCTCACGGCTATCATCTTTTTACTAAAGCAGATTCAGTAAATTACTTTATACTTGATTTGTATAACATCTTTGAGCCAATATTCTTCTCCGTAATGAAAGACAATAATATTGTTGCACAAAGTAAAGAAGGTCACATCATATTTCTAACAACTTCAGAACTAGAACATTATAGTACACTAGTTAAGGTTGCACCTAAATCTCTAGTGAAAAAAGAATCTGACTCCATTCGATATCTTGAATCAAAAGCCGAAACCCATCTTGGCCTACATAAGATATTTGTAGAACCACTGGAGGTACTTAAACCACTTGTACAAATTGGTATGATTACTTGGAAACAAGTCGAAAGATCTGCTTTGGATAGTAATTTGTGGAAAAAACAACTCAAATTTATTTTAGATGACCTAATTAAATGTAATAAATCAGCCTGGATTTTGCCTGATTATGAGGCCCAACGTTTAAAAAGAATACTATATCAAGCAGGGAAAAAATCGGATGTTGGTGTTAAGGAATACTTTAACTTAAATATGAACTTTTTCTTTAAAGGTCCTGTCCCATCTTCCTTGCTAGTTAAAACTTCGTTACTTCAAAACTCGGGATTGCTAGATTGGTGGCCGAATTTAATAAATAAGACATATTTGGTACTGCAAAAACCGAATGAGGCTCCGAAGAAACCAAAAATGTCGGGGAATATTCGGCTAATATTTATTTTACTTGGAATAGGACTTTTAGTTGCTCAAGCTTCCATGGCAGTTGAATTACATGAGTGGATTATAAAAAACTTAAAAACAATTTTTAATTTCTCTACATATGCATTCTGGTGGATGATTTATAAATTCAGAAACGATTCTGTATTTTTTATACTGCAAATTCAAAACCATTCAACTTTAAAAGAAGAAGTAAGAAATAAAAGAAATTGTTAATTCTTTAAAATTTTGAAATAAATAATAAGTACAATTATATATTTTCTGTCATGGAGCTTCTAGTTTGTTAAAAATAATTGTTTTTTGCCTATCCTGGGGTTCATTGCATAAAACAATTGTAAATTGTGAATGTTAAGAAACCCATAGATACCTAACAATTGTAATTTTTTGAGTTTGCATAACATTATCCACTTGTTCACAGTACAATTTTCGGAACACATGGTTACAATTTGATTTCCGCGATATTTTTAGACAACGGTTGCACAAACCAATTAACAATTGTTATCTTGTAATATTGTTATCACAATGGAAACAAGGCTCCATGGCTATGTGAATTCTGACTAATGTAATGTAATGTAAATTGTGACTTACATGGAATAAATTTTTATGCAACTTATTTTACGAATGTTTGTTTTACAAGTTCCTGTACTTGTGACCTGTGACCTGTAACCTCACAAAGATTTATGCAATAGGCCCCTCGCATTTGATTTATACAAAGCTTGACCTAACAAAAATACATTGCTATTCACCGGATCCTGACGACGTCGAGAAAGCGAACCTTGGTTATTTCGGTCTAATCAAATTTGCGAACTAGGCATTGTGCATAAAACTATTGTAATGAAGCAATGACAGTGCTCATAATCATTGTGTTTGAACACAAAAATACAAAAGTACATATGTTTGGTTTAGTAAAAACGTTTTACTTAATGATATCGTTAAGCTTTGAATTTAGAAAAACTTAAAATTCAAAACAACACTAGAACATTAATTGTATAATCTAAAATGTCAGAGTAGTAGTTAGTTTTAGTCCAATTTCCAATCACAAATAATAAAAGTCCAATTCCAACAAAAGCTCCTGCAAGCGCTGCTACCACGCTACTACCTATTTGACTTATGCATTTTAATTCTTGATACAAAAACCAAGGTATCTTCGTTAAATCGTCTGTGCATAATATTTTCCAAAATATTTAGATACATGTTAAATAATGTCATTGCAGGAATGCTTTGTGTAATATAAATTCTTGTTAACTCCAATGCACTACATTGTGCAACCATGTAACATAAAATATAGACGATAACCTTTAAGACTGCAATTGTGCTCAAATCAACATAAAAGTGAACAATTTGAGTGAATGGATCATGTCCAGTTAAGACTAGCACAGGTGCCGACAATATCCCAGTAAAAATTAACAAAATTGTTAGTGAAATAGCAAGTAGTCTTATGATATCTACTTGATTTCCATTGGCAAAGCCTGCAAATTCTAAAATAGTTTCCAAAATGGGCAACTTAGTTTCTACATTCTAAATATATTATTATCGAAGCTGTTTAATGCTTGATACCTTGCTTAAGCAAATATTGTAATTTGACATCCTTTTTGTAGCTTTGTGTTTTCTTTGATAGGTGCAATAATTTATTTTAGTACTTGATCACAGCGTTATAAAGCTGTACGGCTGTTGTGTGCCCGTAACGTCCCATAATGCCTGTCAGAATTAAACCAAGTAACGCTATTGCTCCGATTACAATATTTAGTAGTAGGATGTGGGGCTTTACTGAAGAGGTTTCGAAAATTAAGGATTGTAGCACAAGGCGGGTATAAAATACTAAAGCAGAGAGTAAAATGACTAAGGATGTAAAAAGTGGAATTAGTTTCTTCTGTCGATTTTCCAAAATGAATTCTCCCTGTTTTGCTAAGACAATAATCCAATTTCCAAGCACAAATATTAAAACCCGATTCCAAGAAACGCTCCCGCTACCTGAACCAAAACTTCATTGCCTGCTTTATTTGCACATTGTAGTTTCAGGTAAACAGCTAGCGTATTTTTAGTAAGAGCAGTGGCGTATCAGAGCTTGGTACGGCCTGAGTCAGTGGGCCGGTCCGGCCTTTTCTACTTATAATGAAAACTTTAGTTTTTTATTTATATTTTAGTAGCTATTTTCCTTTTAGACTTTCTGACCTTTATATTCAAATTTTTTTTATGAAAATCTGTTTAAAATGTTCCCAGTTCAAGTAAACGAATTATTTTCAGGCTTATAATACTGAAATAAACCATTTTTTACTTGTTTAAAGCATTAAACATTTTGTTTGTGTCAAAGTAAATTAAATTTCTTGCAATCGTATTATACCCTAAATTATTGTACCACCCGATTTGTGGTATCACGATTTTAGGCGTACGTGTTTGCTAATACAGAACTTTCTTTTCTTACTTAAAGATAAGAAGAGATTATCAAAATATAGCCTGCGCACACACGAACTTATTTGGTAGAAAACTAAATGATCGCTGGTATTTCCAGTTCTGGCTCCGCGCAGCAAATACCTGCTACTACAAAAAACATATCGTTCTAAAGTCTCTATCTTTATCTTAAAGATGATATGCAGGCCAGCGTAATTAAGGAGGTCATTTTTGAGATAAGCGTTAAGAAAGCCATTCAATAACTTTTGATAATCCCTTCGTAACATCGGTTATCTCTGACTCATTAATTTAAATTCATTCAGTACTTCTAAAACTCACACTGACCTGTAACTTATAAACCGAAGCCGTTTACTCAGCTAATTATTAACGTGTACTTGCTGGTGTAGTCAGTTCATAAAACAAATTACGTCCAAATTCTTTTAAGGACACCTGAATGGAACTTTCCTATGCAGTAGATAGAATTTTATTTAACATGCAGGCCGGTACGGCCCTTCGGGCCGTCCGGCCTGAGGCGGTCGCCACACCGTGACACCCCGTAAATACGCCACTGAGTAAGAGGTTTGGATTGAATTCGTTTCTAAATATTTAGATACATAGTAAATATAGTCATTGCAGGTATGCCTAATGTTAAATAAATTCGAGTGCTTTTCAATGTGCACCATTGTGTTAATGCTAAACACGACATATTTATTACAAATATTTGCAATGAAAGTGTATTGAAAGATGAATAACATTCTCGAATAATTTGAGTAAATGAATCGAATCCTGCTGGTACTCCTAAAGGCGCCAATAATATACCAGTAAGAATAAGTATAACAGTAAGTTCAAGAGCTAATGGCCCAGTAGTGTCCACTTTTTCTCCTTTGACAAATGAATTGATTTTTAAAAGTGAAAGTATGGTTTCAATTAGTAAAAGATTTTACTTCGAAATACTAAACGATCTAAATTTAATAAAATATATGTGTACCCTTTTTCAGTAAAACCAGACAAAACTTCTGATTTTGATATATTCGTCGAGACAGCAGTGATTCGAATCTTAAAACGGCGTTATAATACTCTGTAAATGTGTTACTGTAATATAGCATGATGGCTGCTAGCAGTAAACCAAGAGATCCCATTCCACAAAATGCCAAATTAAGTAGAACAGCATGAGAATTTACATCTACGGTTTTGTAAAACAATGTTTTAATAATCAGTATTACGAATATAGTTAATGCTATCAATATATTAATGAGCGATAGAAATGGTGGGATTTGCTTAGTTTTTTGATCGTTGAAAACAAATCCCATTTGTTGTGGCAACATGGTTACAGGAAATGGGTAACGTAGCGTAGGAGAGTGTCATACAAAATGCTTGTGATTTCCAACGATTTTCAAAATAGTAGCGATGCCATGGTTAATTTGCCAAAATGGGGGTCAAGTTTCAAGGTGTGGAATTTGATGTAAACTTAGCTAATTAGTTGCAATACAAACCAAAATTTTAACGGTAAATAAAACTCTAATACAATTCTTTGTTCTTGCTTGAAATCAGTTCCTTTACAAGTTGAAACTCATGGGACATGCTATACTAATTTGAAAATGTTTTTATTTGTGACTATTGTGACAACGCACTTTACTTCTAAGGTTTTGTAACTGATGATCATGATAATGATTGATCATGTTAGTTTTAGTTTAGAATTATTTTAACTAATGACTTTATTTATCCAATTGAATCATTTAAATCATTTTTTTGAGCAATTTCTTTGTTACTCATTTTGGTGTGGATGACAACTCGTTAATATAATTTACTGTTTCAGTAGCTGCATTATAAAAAACAAGTTAAAAAGACATGGACCCAATTTTTAAAAAACAAGATTCCCTGTTATAATTTATTGAAATTTTAATTATTAGAAAGGTTGTACTAATGTTTTTGGAACATTATGTAAGCAGATTTGCCCCAACACTTATAGTTTCAAGTGGTAGAAGTTAGTTTGTTGGCAATTGAAATGTGTAGTCCAAACGTTGTTTTAAAATGAACACTAAAAGTATGATCTGGATTTTTCTGTTTTCGAATATTGGTAATGAGAGCGCACAGAAACTAGTTTAAAGTATTATTTTGTTTTCCTTTAATGTATCTTTAAGTATTTTAGAATTCATGCAAACTAATTACTTAACACAAACGTGATTCAGGATAGCATTTGTTATCACTGCTCAATTTTATAACCAATAGAAGTTGGCCCATTTGAAAAGTTACAAAACCACTAAATATATAGGTTCTGGTTAGGTTAGGTTATAACGGTTAATTAACGAATAATATTTATGCTAACATGCTGTTGCCTTGGCTATTTATTTGGCTTTTGCTGCTATTCAGCTTAGCTTTAATATGTGGCCTTGTGTAAGGCAAATTGCAGCCACAAATACTACTTTAAACAAAAGCATTTGAATAAAAATTAAATCTAGCCACAAAAAATGGATATTTAAATAAAACAACTGCTTATCTCCTTGATTTTTCCTTTCATATCCTCTACAGTTTTTCTAAATTTAGGCAAATAAGGTAAGTAATGACTGGCTCCGAGCCTTTCATTTCTACATTCATATTTTTCCTGTTTTCAATGCTACACCTCATTAATTTAAACAATATGGCCTTATTTTGGCCATGAAATAACCAGTTTAAAAATTATCATGTTTAAAAATTACTCGGTTATAACATTGGTTGTTAAAAACTTGTTTAAATCTTTATCATTCATAGGAATTTGAGCTAATATGTTTTGCATTCGGATAAATATCCTTCAATTGCACAAAAACTTGAAGGGATTACTTTGAATTTACACAAGCATTAGTGTTTTTTACTCAAGTTTTTTCGGCTTTTACTGCTCCAGATTTCTTTATTTTAAGACAAAGACATTGATTGCTTTGTGGAATCTGTTTGGTACACTTGTGCCGTTTTTGCATTTAGTTATGGCTTTATGTGATCCGCAGTTTGTAATTTCTAATTTGGCGTTGCTTCGTAAATTATTTGTTTATAGCCTTAAAACAATATAAGAGCATTTATTGTGTAAGTGACAATTCCATCGTAGTAGTTTATATTCGTACCCTTTTCAAATTTAGTAGAAGCGTAAGGTATTGACACTGATTGTTGAGCTTCCACCTTTTTCTTCCAATACTTCGTCCATCCATTTAGCATGAAAACTTGAACCCTCCATTCTCTAATAATTCTACTACTAACCTCATTACATCTTATAGCCGGTGGCATAGCTTGAAACAAAATAATATAAGCAATAAGTGTAATTCCAGTTAGTACAAGATACAATTCTGTAGGAATCACTCCATAGCCTGAAATAATAATCCAATTTCCAACCACAAACAGAAAAAATCCTAATCCCAGAAAAACCCCAGCTATCACTGCCACAATATTAGTACCTATTTGACTTATACATTTTAGTTCGTGGTACAGCAGCAAGGTGTTTTTATTTAATGATCTGCATTCAATATTTTCCAAAATCTTTAGATACATATTACAAACTGTCATAACAGGTATGCTTTGTGTAAGAATGATTCTGCTGCTTTCTAGTGTGCAGCATTGTACCCAAAGGTAACATACACCATTTATGAAAAACTTATTGAATGAATTCGTCTTTAAATCCATATATATTTCAACAGTTTGACTAAAAGCACCCTGTCCCGTTATAACTAAGAAAGGTCCCAGCAATATTCCACTTGCAATTAGTATAATTGTTAGTGACATAACTAATAACCCTTTGATATCTACTTGATTTCCGTTAATAAAAGCAGTTAATTCTGAAAAAATACAAAAAAAACGACAAATAGTTTAATGTTTAATCGATACAAATTTTACTGCTTTATTACGTTTTACCTCACATACCTTTCTGGAGTAAATGCAAAAATTTGAAATCTTTGGAAGGAAAAGATTTCATCATTGATGGTTGCAGTAGTTTTGTTTGGTACTTCAGCAAAGCATTATAAAGTTGTACAGCAAATGTGTGTCCATTACATAACATGATAGCAGCAAGAGTTAAGCTACAAAGTACCATTCCTCCAATTGCAATATTTAGTAATAAAACATGGGGTTTTAATAAGAAAAGTTTGAAAATTAGGGTCCGCAGTACAAGATGGATATGAAGTATTAAGGCTACAAACAAAATAACTAATGATATATTTAATGGGGCTAGCTTTGTTTTACGAGTTTCCAAAACAAATTTCTGCTGTTTTGGCAACATGGTTGCGTAATAAGGATATCGTAGAAGACAGCTGTATACAGTATTTGCAATTTCCCATGATTTCCAATAAAGTGGAGTAGCCATCATAGATTGCTTACTAACTCAAACTCTTTAGATATTCCGTCTTTGAAGTTTACAGAGATGTAAATAGTTTTTTATTATATAATGCAATGCTGTGTTGGTATGTCATAATTTATAATGTTTATTGAAATTGTTAGATAACGTTTTGCAGTCACTTATGTAAGATTTATTACTATTGTAAACCTTTTTCAAATAAAATCGTTTGTCCCTTAAAGAAAATATGACCAAAACACTCGTGACTTATGGGAACATTGAATACCATGATGGTATACATCACAAATAACTGTATTAATCTCTCTAGTTATTTAGGTTTTTTATATTTTTTGCAGCATATTAGTTAAATTACATACTTCCCGTCTTATTAAATTTGAACTAGTAAACCGGTAATCATTGCTTAGTTAAACTGTCGATACTGCATGTTTCAAGGTTTCAATTATATTTGAAGGGTTTGCTTTGTTAAATTTATTTTATAAAACCTTGTAGAAAAGAGGAAATTTGATATTTTCTCAAATTTGGTTACCTCGAACTAATAAATACTATCTAAACTCATTCATCTTATCCTCAATAAAACAATGCCATTAAACGACGACATTTTCGTCAAAATTTAAAAAACCCGTTGCGGAACACAAAGGAGTTATTCGTTTCAAAATTTTAATATTCTGTTACTTTTGTAATTTGCCCAAATATAATGATATGCATAGCGACAAGGACGTATTATACGCCAATCATATTGAGTATTATAGTGTTTTAGTAAGTCTCTCGTGGTTATGTCCACTTTTCTAGATCTGGACCTTGTCTTTCCCACGCGGAACAAAGTTCCCAATATGGAGCTACAGTAAAACATTTATTTATTGTATAAATAATCAAATGAACATTTAAATATGATTCTAACCGTAACCTTTCTGTTTATATGTAGCTCTACATTTAAAATCTTTAGGTCTTATTACATAGCTACATTGTAATCAAACGGATTTAGCACTAAACTCTTACATCAATACTCTAAAAAGTATAGAAAGAGCTGGATATTTTGTTTGAGATAAAGTATAAATACGGTAGAATTCATAGGCCCACTTGCAATAAACGAGCAGTGACATGACAAAATTTGTTACTAACAATTTTTAACATCTGAACATGGACTAACTGCTATATGTAAAACCTTTAAAGTGATAAAATTTCTTCTCAATTTTAAAACAACACAAGAGCATTCATCATTCATCGTGTAAGCGACTATTCCAGAGTAGTAGTTTATTTGTGTGTCCCTTTCAAACTTTGTGACAGTGTACGGAATCGATACAACTTGTAGCGCATCAATTTCCTTCCGACAATACAATACTTGATTTGAAATTGTTAATTTTGATTCATAGCATTTACTGGGATATCGGTATCGTTGTAACTTAAGTGTAAGTGAAACAGGTAGAATGCTAGGAGGATTTGATAAACCTGTCCAAAGTAATATGATACATGCCATATAAAATAAAAATAGGATTGAATAGAAACAAATTGGTTTAAATGAGTATTCCTCCAATATTGCCCACTAGAAAAGGTGTACTTAACAAGGGGACAGAATCGTCGACAAATATATTGTTGCAATTTACTGTCCATTGTATTGACAAATATAATAAACTTCACATAAAACTAACTCGTTTATCCAAAGGTTGATAATTGTTTGGTTCAATGGACCAAAACTAAAACGAATTTAACTAAAAGGATTTTTAAAAACTTAAATAATAATTATTAAAATTAGATGAAAGGCTTCAAACTTTAAATATTTACCGATATTTTTTCCCCAAAAGTAATTGCAACGTCGTTTAATATACACTTAGGGGCAAAGTGGAACAAAAATCTCCTGAAATTTGAAAAAAATGATGATTTTGGGGTGTGTGGAGACGGTCGGGTCTCATGGTCATCACAATTAAACTCCCCCACCCCCTCATCCACCTCATGCTTAGCTTTAACATGCTTCACAAGGCGTAATCTCAAATTAAATATTTTTCCACAGTGATCACAAATAAATTCTGGAGGAGCCTCCCCCTCGGCTTCCACAATTTTCTTCTTAATTGTCCTCTTAATTTTCCCATGCTTCATAGATTTATGACAATACAAATTATACCGATTACGATACGCCACTCCACACAATTCACAAATAAGTGGTCGCTCATTTTTAAACTGGTGAACCGTTTCTTTATGTCGTTCAAATCGTCCAGGGGTGTAAAAAGTTTCCTGACAGCTTTCCGGATTTTCGTTACATTTAAATCGGGGAGTTCCATTGTGAAGGTCCATGTGATATTTAAAATTTATGGAGGTGGAAAATGATTTGGAACAGTTAGGAACACTGCATTTGTAAAGGTGGTCGTCGGCTAAGTGGACTTTGGAGATGTGGGCTTCGAGGGTGTCTTTTCTGCAAAATTTCTGGGGGCAGGTGGGTTCCCTACAGTGGAATTTTCCGGAGGTGGGGTCGCGTTCGGGTAGTTTGTAGTTTGGGTGAAGACGTTTGAATTTGGAGGATAAGGTGGTTTTGTGTCCTAGTCCTGGTGACCTTGGCTTTAGAGGTTTCTTTTTTGGAGGGGCTTTAATTAGTTTTCGGGGTCGGCCTACTGCACGCTTTTTGGGAATGGATGGAGGAGAAGAAAGGATAACTCTGAATCAGACTCTGTGAGGCTTTCGGATTCCGGTGATGATAAAAGTGGCTCGTCATCTTTCTCCATTCGATATTCCAATGGATCGTTATCGTCCGGAATGTTATCTTCTGATTCAGATACTGGCTCCTCTTTTATGGAGGATGGAGATGGAGGGACTCGTACTCAAACTGGAACAAGTTGCTTTGAACGTTTCCACAATTCTTTTTTGGAATATTTGGATGATTTCCAGAATTTGATTGTAAATATGGTTTGCTTGTTGTACGGTACAACTTGTACCGCAATTTGACACTGACTTCAAAGTGGGTGCTCATTTTTTCCAAGCTGGTGGGTTGAACAAGCTGATGATAATGACAACTTTGACAACTGAGTCAATTGCACTACAAAAATGGAGACAGGCTTATCTTCTAGTTTAGTTTTAGGGATCTCCAATAAAATATTTAAAAGAAAGTTAACTTCTAAATTGTCATTTGTGGGTGAAGTCGAAGTCACATCACCACAAATTAAACAAGGATAACTCATTGTCAGTTTTTTAAACAGTCAATTAACTTCGTGTTCTACTTTTAATTGTCTTGTGTCCTTACTTTTTTAATGATATTGATAATCAAAATTAACTGGCAAAAAAGACAAGAGACAGAGTTGACTTGACATTTTGTGGTTCTCCATATTATGATATATCAGGTGATGTGCACTTACAAGCAACAATGAATTAAATTAGTAGTAAATTATTTTATCAATTTATTTTTTATTTCCTTTATTCTTATAAAGTAACAAGTTTAATTTATTTTTAACTATGGTTTATACCAAAATTACGATAAATACAATCATAATTAAACCCCCCCATTTTTAAATCATGTTGTAAGACCGAAACTTCATTACAAGTACTTGAAATTGTTCAGTAGACACCCCAGCCATTGACCAATTTTCAAAAGGAAACTTTTCAATTGTCTCCGCGAAGGGTCCTTCAAGCAACGCACTGATTCCCTCCTTCGTCACCTTCAAAAAAAAAAGTGCAAAAAGAATATTTTCAAGTCATTTTTACAAACCAATTTAATAGACATACAGCTAGAGAATAACCAGAAACACTAAAATGCGTTTCAAATTACCTTATCAAGTGGTTTATCGGAAGTGATCACAAGTTCCTTCAAACTAAACTTGGCCAAGACCATCTCGAACAACAGATCAGTAATCTTTGGCATCTTATCCAACCTCTTCAACGTCAGCTTCTTCAAATCTACCAAAAAAACAAACAAATTATTTGTTTTAAAAAACTATCCAATAAATAACTATTAATCAGTTAATAATTAATTTTATTGCATCCTCCTCCCCCCCACAACCACAACTTACTTTTTAACTTAAAGAACACCGGATTCGCCTTCTCCTCCCCCACAAATGTGACATTCCCCACCTTCCTACATCCCTCCAGCGTCACTTCCTCCAATCCTGGCAGTCCCTCCCACAACTTCAACAACTGACTATTCTTCCCCAGCCAGTTTCCCAAATGAATCCTCTTCAAATTTGGACACGCCCCCACAATGTCCTCCATCTTTGGCACCACGCATCTCTGATCCTCCTTCCATTTCCATTCCTCCTCGAACTTCAACTCCAACTCTGTCAAGTTTCCCCTCACGACATCTTGGAAGAGCAGCCTCCAAAGTCCATCAATACTCAACGTTTCACGTAGTGTAAACGGGCCCAACTCCTGAACCCCTTTAAATGTCCACGCAAACCCAAGAAAATGATCCACATTTAAATCCAAACTTTTCAAAGCCGGCCACTCCGGTCTCCCCTCCCCCTCCGCAATCCCCACACTCCTGGACGTATGCGGAATTGTAATCTTTTCCAAATTGGGCAAATCCAGTGTCATCATACTTGGATGAAGCCCTCTCAGTGACACCACCGGAATCCCAAGCTCACTCCTTCCATGTCTCCCATTCTTGGCGTCCCTTCCATAAAACCAAAATGGACTCACGTTGGCAAACTTCAATCCAGTTTGTAGAGCAATTTCCAGCAGTTCCAGAAAATCCAGGGAACCAACCCAGTGAACAGGAATTATTTCTCTGGTCTTCCACTCATCCCATCCTCCAATTTTGTCGTGGCAGCAGACAAAGTCGTACACTTCCAGACGACCCAATTCACTGTACACGTCATTTGGACGGGGCTCCATGTACAATTTTAGGAAATTCATTTCTCCCGTCAGGGTTCCATTCTGGAAGTAAGTTGGGGGCACAAGAGAGTTAGTCCAGGTGATTGGGAGTGAGGCCCTTTTGAGCTTTTGACTGTGCATGAAAATCCCAGCGGTGACCTTCAATCTGTTGATGGCGTCATTTTCCAGATTTTCTCCAATTATGATGCTCTCCAAATTCTTAAAGCTTTGTGAAAAGGCATCCTCGTATAAACGCCAGTCCATTGCGCACCGTTTAGCTAATTGGTCCGGGGCTTTTCGGGAAGAATTGATTTTCCGGCTCCATCCAAAATGGCTGGCTTCAAAGGTCTGAAGATTGACAAGGCTGTTGAGGAACTCGAGTTCCTTTCCGATGGGCCAAATGGTTAGCTGGGTGACCCGAAGGTGATTGATAAGTGGGGCGTATTCAGCAATAAATTCACCCCGGGATGAATCCATGTCTTCGTAGAAGTGATAGCCGAATGGGTTGCTGAGGAACAGCTTTGTTGTAGGGATTCCCATGTCGAGGAAGGCTTCAAAAGTTTTTCCGGTTTTTTCGTTGATTTCAATTTCCGGTGCTCGTTTGGGGTGGACTTGAAGATAACCGTCGGTTATCTGTTTAGTTGTATGGCAGACTCGGCGGAAACGGAGCAGATCGTTCCAGCTAAGGTACTTGAGCAACATTCCCTCAATCTGAAAAATAAAACATTATAAAAATTTAAAATTAAATTGATAGGTAGTTAACTAATTAATAATTTATTTAGTTTAAGACAGAAAGTCAGTTAAACTTACCACTTCTTCGGGAATTTCAAGAAGTTCCATCTTAACTTTTCCTCCAAAACTCCAAATAAACCTTAAGAGGACCACTGTGTATTTAATGCTGACAGCAGTTAACTTTTGAGAAATGTTAAATAACTTTTAGGTAAGTTAAAGATAATTTTATAACTGTGCAAGGCAAGTCATATAGCTCAGATGATTGCTTCCCAAAAACAAGATAACTTTACAAAGTTGCTTGGTCGTATTTATACCACTTTTCAAAATCATCAGAGAACAAAGAACACAAAAGAAAAAATAATTATTTTTCTGTAACAAGTTAACTTTTAATGAAGAAGGTGAAACAAAGGAAACAAATAATTCAGATATTAATACCGGAAGTAAGCAAATTAACTAAATATTGAACTTTGGACATTTAATGGATTAATGAACAAAAAAAAAAGGAAAATATTATAATTTTTTTACCATCTAAAAATGTGAAGAATTATTCTGGGGGAAAAATTGAACTGATAGCAATTAGTTATCTAATTATTTTCATGATTTTTTTTTTTGTTGCTTGAATTTAACTGAACTTTGAACTCATTAAAACTTAAGCCTTGTGAATATTTCTTTATTTTAGGTGCATCATGAAAAAAAAATCTTTTTTTAAAGGTAAATAATTTTGGAATTAAATGGTAATTAGTATCTCAGTTAAAATATATCCAGATTAACAAGCTTTTAACACATTTATTATTTTTTTTTCATTAAAACCCTCACCCAAAAACTCCCACCTCAAAAATAATCCAAAATTAGAAAAAAACCTTAATTTAGTAATTAATATGTATTGTACATTTAAGAATAATGACATGACATGACATACAAGGTACTTTTTTTATATTAATTACTCCACCCACCCTTTAACACAAAACAATCACAATTAAATCTCTTCACTTTAAATCATGTTGTAAGACCGAAACTTCATTCCTAATTCCTTAAACTCCTCAGCAGACATCCCAGCCATTGACCAATTATCAAAAGGGAACCTTTCAATCGTCTCAGCGAAGGGTCCTTCAAGCAATGCAGTGATACCATTTTTAGTGACCTTTAAGAAAAATTATCAAACAAACATTTAAAAATTAACCATCTTCCAATTAAATATTGTACTACATTGCATTAAAATTAATTCCACCAATTTACCTTATCAAGTGACTTATCCGAAGTGAGCACAAGTTCCTTCAAATTCATCTTCGCCAAGACCATCTCGAACAACAGATCTGTAATCTTTGGCATCTTATCCAACCCCTTCAACGTCAGCTTCTTCAAATCTACCAAAAAACCATCCCAAAAACATTTACCAAACTATTTAAATAAACCACCAATTAAAAATTAACTTTTATCTCCCACACAACTTACTTTTTAA
>JAQIWN010000558.1:0-30740 GCA_034699025.1 Entomobrya cf. arborea Gr-Col-00668 | reverse complement strand
AATAAATTCCAGCTGTCCATTCACGACATGAGTGGTACTCCCGACCAAAGATATCTTTTGGTTATTAAGGGCGCCCCTGAAAAGGTCATTGCTCTTTGTACAACAATCCTAAATAAAGATCAGGAGCTTTACATTGACACAAATCAGAGATCCATTTTCAACCAAACTTATTTGGGACTAGCGAAAATGGGGGAAAGGGTCTTAGGCTTTGCTGATCTCAGACTGCCCCTAGACAAGTTCCCAATAGGCTACCCATTTAACTCTGAAGAACCCGAAGAACTTTTAAATCTTGGCTTCCGGTTTGTTGGCCTTATGTCCATGATCGATCCTCCTAGAGCTGCTGTACCAGATGCCGTGCGTAAATGCCGATCTGCTGGCATTCGAGTTGTCATGGTTACTGGGGATCATCCCGTAACTGCTAAAGCTATAGCAAGGGCAGTGAACATTTTAAGTGAGGATAATGAAACCATTGAAGAACGAGCAGAAAGATTGGGAGTTTCGCTAGAGGATGTGGATCCAAAAACAATTAAATGTTGTGTGGTTACCGGGGCGGAGTTAAAATTATTGAGTGCAGGGCAATTAAGAAATTTGTTGAGAAATCACACAGAAATTGTGTTTGCGAGAACAAGCCCAGAACAAAAGTATATTATTGTTGATGCATTTCAAAAAATTGGATATGTCGTAGCAGCAACCGGAGACGGTGTGAATGATAGCCCAGCATTGAAAAAAGCGGATGTTGGGGTGTCGATGGGAATTACGGGAACGGAAGTGAGCAAGGAAACCGCCGATATAATTTTAATGGATGATAATTTCAGTTCGATTGTTACGGGGATTGAGGAAGGACGATTGATTTTTGATAATTTGAAGAAATTAATTGCTTATAATTTAGCGGATAATATTGCGGAGATGTATAGTGTGATGTTGTTCATGGTTCTGAGAGTTCCTTTGCCGATGGGGACTATAGCGATGTTGTTGACTGTTTTGGGGACGGATGTGTTTCCGGCTATTAGTATAGCTTATGAGAAGGGGGAAAGTGATATTATGAAGTTGAGACCGAGAAATCCTAAAAGGCAGGGATTGGTGACGAAGGAGCTGTTGAGTTATACGTATGGACAGACGGCGGTTATTGAGTGTATTGCGGGGTATTTTGCGTATTTTTTGGTTTATGCGCAGAGTGGATGGTTGCCGGGGGATTTGATTGGGGTGGAGAAGAGATGGCATAGTAGGGCGGTGAATGATTTGAGGGATAGTTATGGACAGGAATGGGTGAGTAAAAAGAGAGAAAATGGATTTTTAAAAATTTTTGGGTCGGGGGTGGAAATTTGTCAGAAATTTTATGGAACCGGGATTCCTGGGAATCTATTTTTGATATTTTTTTTGTTTTAGACGTATCATGCAAGAAGTCAGTTGGTGATTGCGGGGCAAACTGCATTTTTTCTGGCGATTGTACTGACGCAAATGGCGAATGTGATGTGTTGTAAGACAAAAAGAGTGAGTTTGTTTAGGAAGAAAATGACGTAAGTTTATATAAATATCTGATAAATTCGTTTGTTGTAAAAGATGGACGTCAAAATGTTGCAAAATTACTGGGTTTTATCAAAAATATTTAGTAAATTATTTGTAGAGGGTATCCTTGGTACCAGGTTTTTCCGGGATTTTGTCGGTTATTTCATGTCTGATGTGAATAATGATGATGATTGTATGATTTATGATATTTTTTTGATGTTTTTTGCAGGAATAAAAAGATGAACTGTGGACTAGTCTTTGCTATTTCGTTAGCAGCTCTACTTGTTTATCTACCGGGATTAAACACAGCTGTAAACTTTACTACTGTTAGACCAGAAGCCTGGCTGGCCCCATTACCTTTTGCTTTTTACTTGATAGTTTATGATGAACTTAGGAAAGTGATTATTAGAAATTTTCCTAAGAGTGTTCTTGGGAAGTTTTTGGATACATAAATACATTATAAAGTTGAACATAAATTTAAATAGTTTTAGGTATCATCATTAAATAGCCTGTTATTGTTATCATTTATGCATGAAATAAAAATAAGTTTTATAAAATCGTTTAATTACTGACATCAAATAAACGAAACATATCATTATTTTATTCAGTTTACTATTTCATAAAACTCGAAATAAAAAAATCGACAATTCGTCCCAGTTTAAATAAAAAACAAGATATTCATATTCCCATAATTTGTTTCTTCTGGTTCGATAATTATTAATAAAATTTACAGTATGCAGTTATTTAAGAAAACAAATCATGCATAATACCATTAGCGGTGTTTGCCTGGAGATAAATTTTAGCTTTTCCTTTTGGTGAATAAACATGACAGTTAAAACGGTGTATTTTATATCCTATTTGTTATTTTTGAAAGTACAAGGATTTTATTACCAAAATTAAAATTACACGAAAAATAGACAATAGCTTTATTAATGACGAGTTACTATTTAAAATATATGAAATTTTGGTAATGTTAATACTACATGAATACAACTTTCATCAAATCATAATAGGTTTAGTCATTTAATTAAAAATTAACTTATATCTGGACAAATGTGTATCTTTACACTGCTTATTACTATGACTTTTCAGACTTAAGTTATCATCATTGTCCAATATTTAAAAAATTGAGGATAGTGCTCGCTTTTTTGTGGTATGTTTCATGTCTGCTGCTGCTGCACAATACTTTGTAAGGAAAAAATAATAAAACATATCATCTAATACAAAAAATATATGAAATAAGTAAGTCTAAAAATGCCTTATGCATGATTCTACACACGATTTCTAAATGTGGCTACCGAAATTGAAATATGTTTAATTTTAGTTCCATTTACATGTACCTGTTGACACACAATCATTTATTCCTGTCATAGAAATTTGAACTTTGATCAGTATTTACCAAAAAGTAGTAAAATGACAAACATCTCACTTCACAGCTTTGTCGAGTTTAGCCATCCGACATTTATCGAAGGACCTTGATGATCACTTTGTTGTCAGCACCGTACTGATGTTTTACATAACTAACATATACACGCAAATATGTTTGGGAAAACGAGAAAATTCAGCGTCAAAAATATTCTTCTAATTTTTTTTTGTTAAAAAACGAAAATTACATGCATATGGGCATATCAAAATGTGGATTGAATAAAATGACCAGAAAAATGATCAATTGAAATTGCATACCGTTCAAAAAATCACATCTATTTTCTTGCAACGCAGACTTACAAAGAAACAAAAAAAAGAAATTTCTATTACTAATTCGGAATTTTTACCAAATAACAAGTAACAACAAAATTAGGTCTTACTTGTTAAGTACTTAGTAAAATATTCTATATTGCATGATACGATTATATTTTAAAATGCAAAGTCGAGCTGAAGTCAAAAGAAAGCTTGGAGATCAATCCATATTTGGCTTCCAAATGAGCCCCAATTTACTTGTTGCATAATTATGTTACGTGCTAAATTACTGAAATTTTGTGTATCTTTGGATTAAATACAAGGTGACCTACAAAACAATATTAAAGTCCAGAAAAATTAATAAATGCTAACTCTGCATGCCTGCTTAGACTTTTTTACGCATGCATTAAATACAAAAAGCTTACAAAATCAGTACTAAAATTAGGTAATTTAAAATGTACTTAGCTTATATATCTTAGCTATAGCATACATAATTTTGAAAAAAAATCGTCATATTTGGTAAAATATTAATGGCTAATAGCTGTAGAAAAAAGAGCTGCGTAATACAATACAGAAATTTAGATCAGCTAGAAACACAAGCTAAAGAATTATACAGTTTTTTTCATGTAATTCATTCAAAACTTGCAGATTCGTAAATTAATATTAACATTCGGTATTCATGTGTGCATGCATGCATTTGGCAATTATAATTGTGACTAGAACCGGATGACAATTAAAATCTTATACAAACTTTGTTCGTGTTATGTCAGTACCAAAAACGATTGCTTTATGGAATCAACATGGGAACGAAACTTTTTTGTTTGCAATACTCAATTAAAAATACTAATGATACATTACATCATCGACATTATCTTTGAAAAGTTCAGAACCAAATAAACTTAAATTGGACATGAATTAAAATAATTATATAAGTAAAGGTGAACTTGCACGCCAAAAAGCAGTTAATTTATTATTTTTTCGGTGATGATACCCTTCTTTCCTCGGATTTGTATACAATTTGACTTTTAATATACTAACGATAAGTTCAAGATAACTTTAAACAAAAATATTTTTCTAATAATATCTTATAAAATAATAAACATGATTCCACCTGGAGTCAAAAAATTCCAACTAAAGGAATATCTTTTATTAGTAATTCCTGCAGCTCTTTTTGTCATTCAACCGATTTTCATGCTAATATGTTTTCTAATTTTTATTCCGGTTTTTCTTATTTCTTGCGTTTTTCCAAACTACGGAAAATTTTTAAGCTACAAAGATTCCTCGCTGGATGAAGATTTTGTGAAAAGCGTTCCTGAAAACTTATTGGTAACCATGGCATCCTTCAAAGGTGACATGTCTTTGGAGCAACTCCGATCACTTTTTCAAGAAGTTTTGGACACCAGTTCGACAGAAAATCCTTTTAAAAATCGATACCCGGAGTTGACACAATACCTTACTTCATTTATAGGCTTTCGAATTTGGAAGAAGGATCCTTGTTTTTGCATTGAAAACCATATTGTTGAGCAGCCTAACTTTAATGGAAGCCTTGATGACATTCATAGCTACCTACAAAATAGGCATTTTGAAAAGTTTAGAAGCCCATGGGAAATTGTTTTATTTCGAAATATGGCTTTGACCAATGACAAAGCCAATTTTATGCACGGTGAACAAAATTCAGTTGTGGCGTTACGCGCACATAATATTTTAACAGATGGTAAATCGCTTTTAAAACTTTTAATTGAAGGAAAAGAAAATACATCGAAAACGGAAGATCCCAAATTTATGGAAATTGATTTAAAAGAAACAGTTTAATTAAAATTTTGTGAAAAAGTGGTTTAAATACTTAACAAGAATGAGTTCTAAATTCAGTATTTTTTAAGCAGTTTTTTTGCTCGAGAACAAAGTTTGTTTTAATTATAGCAGTTTTTTAACTAACGGAAATGTGTACGTCTAGTAAATTGGTATAATTATTGAAATCATTTTATAAACCCAAATTCATTTTTGTTGCAAATATGAACACAAAGTTTGAAAATTATTTTTAAAAACACATTTAAAAAAAGTTTGTGTTATATGTAATTGTGAGTTTTGAAATAATTTAAGTGCGTAACTTATATTATAATAGTTAAATTAAAATATACAAATTAATATAACTAATTAAAGATGTTTTTAACTACTATTATCTATTAAAATTTATTTACTTAAGCAAATATAATTATTAAACTTGGAATATAATATTCTGTTAGATTTTACATATCTGACCATATTTAAATAATTTTTGACAACCTTTGCACCAAAATATTTTTTTTACTATTCTTCCAATAGCTTTAGCTCTAATGCCAAATCTTGTGCAATTTTTTCTGCAGTCACCTCCTTCATAATTGACTCCTTAGCAATCACCGCTATTCTTATTCCACCTTTATAGCTCATTGTACAAAATACTACACCCACGAATCTGTGTGACGTACCAACCGACATCCGAAAATCAGTGCACTCTGCATTACCAACAGAAAATCCTTCTTCCTCTCCAGCATTATTGGTTATACCTTCAAACAACCAAAAAACATCAATATACTCATATAACAAACATAATTTAAACTTTTCAAAAAAATTAAATTGTATACCAATTGGCATCGGTATAGTAGTAATAACACGACTAAATGGATGAAAACATATTCCAGCCGTCATTACGTTCACATTAAAGTATCTAAACTGCTGGTCCACTTTAATTTGAGCAAGTCGCTGATCGCATAAATGCAGTCTTTTAACCCTACAAATTTCTTGCGTTGGTAAACTTAAAGTTCCATTGTGCAAATGATTTGTCAGATACTCAGGATGATTGGGTTTTGGTAAAATGTATCCAGTTATAACATCTTTATCCCATTTATCTCCACAGTATTTTCTAACTGCACCTGTTATAATGCACATCAAAACAGCAGAAGGTTTGACATTATTTTTCACAGCTATCTTTTTAATATCCACCATTTCAAGTTTCGGACTAAAGACAATCACCATTTTTAAATGTTTTTCAGAATACTTTCCATAGTTTTTCACATTATTCCAAGGATGATAACAATTTTTGTAGGCTTGAACCCAAAATTTCATGTATTCAGTGATAAAATTTTTCGGAAACGCCAAAATAAATTTCATTTGTTTCCAGTTTGAATCTTCAATAAAAAAATTTGGCGCTGGAGTTTTTAAATTTTTCTTTCCTAAGCACTCAACAAGTAATTTTAATACAGATTTCGCATCTGCCATGACATGATGCACTCGAAACACTAAAATGGATTTCTTTTCAGAATTTGAGTTGATGTCACGAACTAATACCAATTCCCATGGGCTTTTAAGCTGTTTGTAAGGCTGGTTGATAAATTTTTGGTGAATATTTCCCAAAGTAAAATCATCACACTGAAGGTTTTCTATGTAATTCTCGGTGATATGGTCTTCTATCAGAAAATTTGGATCACCTTTCCAAATTCGAAAGTAGAGGAATGTAGTAAGATACTGTTTTAACTCGGGATACCTAAGTTTTTTCGGGTTTAACGTAGATCGTGCGTTTAAAACGTTATTTAGAAAAAGGCTTCTTAATTGTTTTAACGACAAATCCCCTTGAAGACTTAATGTGATGACTAGAGACATCCCTGGAATGTTATTTACGAAATCTTCGTCCACCCAAGTATCCTTATAGGTAATGAACTTGCCGTAATTTGTAAAGGAACAACTAATTAGAAAAATTGGTATAAACGTAATGAAACTAATTAACGCTGTTATAGGTGCAAAAACAATGCATAAAGTCCAAATTATAAAGTATGCAACGTCCATGTCTTGACTTATAGGGAAGAACGCTATTTTATGTTGTTAAGATGCAGTTGAGTTGGGTTTTTGTAATGTATAAATAAAACGTTGCCAATAAATTTTGTAAAAAGCTTCACAACATGTAAACATTTTGATGAATAACTGTAATTTTTAAATTTAATCGAATTATTTTAGTCTTGTAGTTAGCATACCCGATACGGATCTAGGTCATACAAGTATAATTATAAACCATCTTGAAATATTTTTTTGTTTCCTGTAGCAGTGAGCCAAATCAGCGTGGGAGTTAAAATTATTTTGTTGCGTAAATTAGTTAAAATTATTTTGTTGCGTAAATTAGTTAAAATTTGTGTTTTAATTTGTATGTGAAATAAAATTGGGTGGCACATTATTCCGTATGGAAATTCCATGAACATGATCTGCTTCTGGTATTGTTGGCAGATATTATTGGGCTAAAATTATGTCTGATTGGATTGAATTAAACTTTTATACGGTATCATGCTTATGAAAGAAAATAGTATTTTATTAAAACTGACTTAATTAAGACCTTTCTATGCCACATATTTTTTAATGGTTTAGAAGCTCGTTTTCCTTGCTAATTTTAATGACTAACAATTGAAAGTGATTATGTGGAATTATTTTTGTTGCATGTAGCCGGTATTGTGATAAAGCACTTTGTAATTAGGTAATTACTATTGAATCGTTTTCCAAAGAAACTCTACTTTTTATTCGTTTTAATTAAATGAAGGTCATTAAGAAATACTGTACCGCGGTATGTAGTATGACTTACATTCCAAACTATAAATAGGACAAAGGGTTATCATTATCAAAACCTTTACAAGTTTGACATAAAACTTAAGTTTATTGTTTGGCCAACACCATGAAACTATATACCAGTTCAAAACAAACTGTTATGGCTTTATTTGAAAAAATTCGGATTCAATTTTTTAAAACTATATCAGTAATAAAGTAACACACGTAATTTTGGTTTAAAAAATTCAATCTAATTAGGCTGTCATACCAAATAAAAATAAATGAGTTCTGACAATGTAGAATCTTATGCGTGCTTTTTCAAATTGGTTATAAATGTTAACAAAATTTTATTTAAAGAATAGAATTAAAAAACGAACCAATTTTAAAGAATTTGATTAGGTGGTTTTATGGATGGGTGGTCTAGTTTTATTGAAATTTAGGTCTCAAAGCATCAATAATGACACAAAATCAAAATTTAAATCATCTTTTTACTATTTTTATGAAAGCCTTTGATACGTCAGAATATAGTTATCTAACAGACTTCACAACCGCATGTAAGAGAAGTTCAAACAATCAAAAAAATTAAGAATAAACCATTTAAAAATGCTAACATCGAGATAAATATGTTTGATTTAGTTATTAACATGCGTATTTGAACACAAAAAAAATAATATGATGAAGCTAACTTACTTAATAAAAAAATATTCATTTTTGCGGCTACCCCTCCAATAGCTTCAGTTCCAATGATAAATGGTTTGCTATATTCTCTGCAATCTCCTTCTTTATAATTGATTCCTTAGCAATTACCGCTATTCTCATTCCATCCTTATAGCTCATTGTACAAAAAACCAAACCCGTTCCATTATTTGATGTTCCAACCGACAACCTAAAATCTGTGCATTCTGCATTCCCAACAGCAAAACCTTCTTCATCTCCCGCATTATTTGTTAGACCTTAAAACCGTAAAAAAATTGTTAATTTTTACAAACGCTCAAAAAATTTTCGTCTTAAAATTATTTCAATTTGCAATAAAACATCTTACCAATTGGAAGCGGTGTACTTGTAACAATACGACTTATAGGATGTATAGGACTACCTCCAAGCATAACACCCACATTTATATAAATCGCTGTTTTATCCGATTTCATCTTCATAAATCTCCGGTTACATAATTCGAGTCTTTTCAATCTTAAACATTGTTCCGTCGGCAAACTAAAATATCCTACGTATACATGATTTGTAAGGAACTCTGGATGATTGGGTTTTGGTAAAGGGTACCCTATCGCAACATCTTTATTCCATTTCTCTCCACAGAATTTTTGAACCGTTCCACCTACAATGCTCATCACAACGGCAGAAGTTTTCACTTTATTTTTCAACGCCACCTTTTTAATATCAGCCATTTCAATTTTGGGACTAAACGCAACCACCATTTTTAAACTTTGTTCAGCATCTCTGTCTAAACTTGACACTTTCCAGGGATGACGATAATTTTGATAAATTATAATCCAAAATTTCGCTAGTTCAATAACATAATAAATTGGAAATTCTAAAACAAACTTGAACTTATTTAAAGAGGATTCATCTTCGAATACTTCACAATTTGCTGTTTTCAGCTTCTTATTTCCTAAACACTCAACAAGTAATTTTAACACAGATTTGGCATCTGCCATGACATGATGCACTCTAAAAACTAAAATAGATTTAGTTTTAGAATTCAATTTGCTATTACGAATTAAAACCATTTCCCAAGGGCTTCTAAGCTTTTCATATGGCTTATTTATATACATTTGATGAATATTCTCCAAAGGTGTTTCGTTAAACTGAACAGTGTCTAGACTATATTCTGTGATGTGATTTTCAACCAGAAAATTTGCATCATTTTTCCAAATTCGAAAACAGAATAAAGTAGTAAGATATTGTTTTAATTCTGGATATCTAAACTTTTTGGGATTTAAACTTGAACGTGCCTCCAAAACGTTATCATTGAAATGGTTTCTCAATTCTTTTAACGACAAGTCTCCTTGAAGAACCATCGTTGCGACAAGAGACGATCCAGGAATATTTTGAACAAATTCTTCGTCCAACCATGCATCCATACAGGTGGTGAACTTGCCATAACTTGTAAATAAACAAGATATTAGAAAAATTGGTAAATAAAGTATACAACTGATTAAGGCTGTTAAAGGTAGACTAACAATGCATAAAAATAATATTATAAAGTGGACGATGTCCATGTCATCGGCTTTGGGTAAGAACGTCATTTTATTTGTGCCTTTATTCTCGACGTCTTTTTAAACTCAACTGAACTGAAATCTAATAACAAAATTATTTGTTTTTCTTGGTGATGTGCTATCTTAAAATTTTAAAATAATTTAATAAGCGGGAATGTTACTGCAAGTAAACCAAATCAAGGGTTCGTGCTCAAAGTCACAATTTCATAATATAGCATGCAATTTGTATCTGGCAAGGAAATTAGTAGAATTGCATGTTACGAAACTAATTATTATTTTATTGCTTTAATTCGGAAACAAAGTTTGCTCAAGTAAAACAAGGAAATAACCAATGGCGTGTGATGTCTGAACTTAATTTACTCAGAAATGCTGATTATATTTAATTGGACAACAATATTTGTATGAGTACGGCTAATCATCATGATCAACATGTTAAAGTACTTATACATTAAAAAGTAGAAAATTGGTTGAAAGCTGGTTTCCTGTTTAAATAGCAGTGTTTTATATAAAACTACTTTAGAATATCAAATAAGGAAACGTAGTACATGAAAAAAATTACGATTAGTAAATTGAATGAACAATCATGTTATGATGGATAAAAGGTTTAATATTTACATATTGAATGCTTCTTTGGCATATATATTTTCGAATTTATTGGAATGCTTTACTATGTTTATTTTTAACATTTTATAATAAAACTAATATTTTCCTAAACTTAAGTACTTTAAATGCTTTCGTATACAATAACGTCACAATATTTCTGGCCCATATAATTTGTAGGAAACTCCAGAGGACTTGATATTGGTAAAAATATCCCGTGAAAATATTTTTATCCCATTTAACACCAGCGTATTTTCATTCCGCTCCAGTTTAAATTCTAATTACAACTGCAAATGAATTAACATCATTTTTCATACACGTCTTTTTGGTATTAATAATGTAAAGTTTTAGATAAAATCTAATAACCGTTTTTAATGTATAGATCAGACTTTTTTCCAAAGTTTAAATAATTTTACGATAGATAAGTATAATTTTCGAAGTCATTGACAAAATGTGTTTCCAAGAAGATAATTTTTCGAATTTTCTAAACTGAACTTCCTAAAATATGCTTCACTTGTAATATTTAAGCACACTCGGTAATTTTTTGTCTAAGCACAAAACCAACAGCTGTAGAATAGATTTGGTGTCTGCAATAACATGATGCAAAAAAATCCATGATATCGTGTTCCACTATAATACTTAATTTTATAGATTTAAAGTCAAAGAAATTTGATAAGATGCTGTTGAAATTTCGGGTATATCTAAGTTTTGTAAAATTCTTCTTTGAACGAACCTCTAAAAGGTTACCTTCCGTAACTGCTCTAAAGGCAAATCTCAGTGAAGACTTATCGTTATGACTTTAGAACCCCTGTAATATTATTCAAAATATTTTCATCCAGACATGTGTCGTTACAGCTAAACAAGTCATGTCAAGACATGAAATATATACGAAGACGAAAAAGACGAAGATTTTAAAACGATTTTAGACTCCTGCTTACTGGATCTATGGTCTGTGATTTGACCTGTAGTCTCTAGACAAAATTTGATCTACTTTGACTCCTCTTTCGAAATTTGCGATAAAAAAGTTTCACCCATAAGCTAACACGGAAACTTGTTTGACCTCCTGTCCCCAGGGGGCTTGAACCTGACCCATAGTCCCTTGACAAAAGTTGATCTACTTTGACTCCTTTGTCGAAATCCACGACAAAAAATTTTCACCCATAAGCTAACAAGGGAACTTGTTTGACCTCCTGTCCCCAGGGGGCTTGACCCTGACCCATGGTTCCTTGACAAAAGTTGATCAACTTTGACTCCTCTATCGAAATCCACGATAAAAAAATTTCACCTATAAGCTAACACGACAGCTTGTTTGACCCCCTGTCCCCAGGGGGTTTGACCCCGGAGGCTGAAAACCTCTAGCGATGGAGCCCTTGACCTAAAGTATCTGTGTGCCAAGTTTGAAGAGAATCGGTTGACGCGTTTGGAAGTTAGAGCGCGAACAGACAGACGGACAGACAAACAAACCAATCGTATAACTACGATGAAAACTTTCATCTTCGTAATAATCAGGATAAGAGATAATTAGGTATTTGGACTAAAACACTGAAAAAAGGTGTCACAGGTAGACAAAGAAGACATCGGATGAAAATGATAAAGTGTTTAAGTTCCATGACCCCAAGTTTGGGTAAGAAAGTCATTTTGATGTTTTCGTCTTCAAGATTTTTTGCAAAATAAACTATTAAAAATAATAGCGTAGCTATCATGAATTATTTTGCGAGTAAAAAATGCTTGATATTTGCTTTAAAAAAAATTTACTTAATTGTTTTTAAATCAATTTAATAACCTCTAAAAACAAAATCGTATTTTGATCAATATAAGTAATTAATCCGGGTTCAAACTAACGATTTGTTTTTAAGTTGAAGACTAATACAAAATAATATTTGTAAACAAATAATTGTGGGAAAGGTTAAGTTAAAACACGTGCATATTAATAAATCAAATCATTATATTTTTTCTTTTTGAAGCAACATATTTTTATATTGTACATTTGATTTAATTTTATCTCTTCGTTTGAAAGCACAAACTAACAAAAGAGGTCATTGTTTTCATAGAATTAATATTACCTGAAAAGCTTGAGCAAATGGGGCTGTTGCCCTTTAGGTATGCAAGAACGCATATATACACAAGTTATTATCACTGCCATTTTAATACTTATATATAAACCAATAAAAAGTTGCATCTTCACCAGTTTGATTCTTGTTTGTTCAGTTTGTCTTAAACAGTCTTCATCAAATAAAATATGGAAGCAACCTCATCGGAAACTCATTTCCGTCCGGAAAATATCCAATTGGTTTCCATGGCGTATATTTTTGTCGTTTTGCCTGCTACAGCACTGGTTGGATTCATTGTAAATATTCCAGTTTGTCTTAATCCTTGCTTGTTCCCAAACTACGGCAACTTTGAACATCAAATTGCTCGAAAAAGTTGGGTAATCATAAGTTCGGGGACAAATTAATGTGGCCAATTGTAGTAAAAAGTATCATGCAGTATAAAATTTAAAGCAGGTGAGCGCAATAAATTACAATACATTGCTGAAGTCATCGTGGCTCAAAATCAAGAAGTCGTCAATAAGATACTTTTTTTGGCCGTCTAAAAGATTTTTTCAAAAATACATCAGACGCATGCTTGTGCTCCATTAGTTATCAGAAAAGATTTTATCAAAGATTAATTAGAGGACAAGCTTTATGAATTTAATGGTCGGGTATGATTCCAACGGTACTGTAATATCAGGTACTACGTTTCAATGGATACAAAAAAAACTAGCTATAGTTCAAAACCTCGCGAAGTTTACACTGCAAAAATTTGGTGAATAGAGACATCTGATTGTAGACAAAGTGCCAGTCAGGTTATTTACATGAATTTTGCATAGCAACCGGCTATTTTTTGAAAAGGAGATAAAATAACTTCATAATAAAAACATTTTTTGGATACAGCAAAGTGTACTATTTTCTATCTTCCCAGTTTTGTTATTTTTGGAGCTTCACCACGAGAAAAGTGTCATCATAAATTTATAACTGAGTTTGTTGAATAAATTTATTTATACCATTTTCGATAGATTGATTGAAAAATTTATGAATACATTTAAGTTACACTTAATGATTAAAGTAAACTTATTTTATTTATATATTACATGAAACTTTAAATAACAAATTGATAAGAAGGATACTACAAATAAAACCAAATATGTTAAGATATTTTGATAATTTATGTACATTAATCATAAAATCATTTATTTTAGCTTCATCATTACTTTCGGCTTCAACCCAACCAAAACGCTGAAGTGTATTTTTTGATGAAAATCCTAAACATAATTCAAGGGAAAGACTCTAATTGAACTATTTTTTTACAAAATCGGGTTGAGTTCAAACCGATTTAACCAAGTGAACCACAGCTTGGGTTGGATTTGAACCTAACTAAAAACAAAATCGGATTAAAATGTTTGAAATTTTATCTGATTATAAAATACAAATAAAACAATTAAAATGATTTGTTAATCATTTTTCAGCGTTTTTCATCTGTTCATAAATAAAATTTTGAAAAATTAATTTTTATGAATACCTAATAATATTTTTGCATTTTAAATACAAAAACTTGATCCCAGCTTCAACAAATTGTGTTTCCAAACTACAAATCTTTAACTTCTAAAAAGCGTAAAAATTGGAATTTCAATTCATTTTGAAACATTTATTTGCAATTTGGATGTACCAAATTACAATTTGAACTGAACCTAATCAACTTTTGAGGCGAGACAATGTTTACAATTATATTTAACAAGTTTACATTTTTTGAATTTGAGAAAATTAACCTTTGTAAATTGTTTTGGATTCAGTTTAACAAACCTTACTTATTTATTCAAACAAAATAAAATGTCAATATTTTTAAGTAATATTTATTCTATGTTATTCTTGAATTATTTTTAAACCTTATTTTCAAGTGGTTGTAATATTTATACAAAAGGTATTAGAACATTAGATTCGTTAAATATTTGTTGTTACTACATTTGAGAACTATTTTCGTAGTTGGTTTATATCTACCTAAAATCCTTTTCATATTCTAGTTTTAAATAATCATATTTTCTTCAAATACCGATGTTGTAAAATCAATTGATCCAGCATTGCTTATTTTATGAATAACATAGCTTTAAATGTTATGGAATTTAAATTTCAAAAATGCTGTTTATTTGAGTAATTCAGTCGCAACTTTTAAACCAAAATGAAATGAATACTTAGTTTTTTTTCTAGCAGCATAGATTTAATGCCTTCCTTGATCTTTTGTTATATTTATAAGTAGTTTTGCAGTATGCTTACTAATAGCTATAAACATTTTCATTGAAGTAAATTTGATAATTTTTATAAACATTCCTGCTCTAATGTACAAACATGGTATAGACTTGAAAGACTTTTTCTGATAAATGCTCCTAGAATTTAACTTCCAATACTTAACAGTTTTGTTATAACTATTAGCAAAGTTACCCGTAAACCCACAAAATAAACGTATAAAATATATCGACAACAAAGAAAAAATAGTCAGGTTAGTTTTTCTTGCCATGGTTAAAATAGGATATTTAGCTTTTGCTGTAAATGCTGCACAATTAGCACAAATCGAAATTAATATCTTGATGACCATAAATCCTGGTAGCACGAATTTTCCAAATATCGTATTCAGTCTTGAAACAATAAACTGAATGCATCTTAACGTTTCAAAAGCTTGTCGTTCCTTATTTGATTGCTTGTTTACAGTCAAAAATATTTTCAAATTCTCTTTTTGAATTTTGCAATTTTTTACTATAATTAATAAGGAATAAGCCACTATAATGTGACGAGCAATAAACTCAGCCATGAATAATGCATGATTCAAATATATGTAATACTGCAATATAACCAAAAATGGAAACCATTTTCTAGATATATTGTAAACGTACATGGATGACGTAAGGTAACACACAAATTGGGGTAAAAATATTGAAAGTATTGTAGCTGCGGTTGACAATGTAACAAATATTTTAAGTAGAGTAAGCAGACTTCTAGCTATTTTGGAGTCATCTAAATTCGTATGACTTTTAGAATATTGTTCTGAAATACGTACACAAATATATTATTGAAATTGTTTGTAACGTTTAGACAAAATATTTATTTACTTAAATCTTAAAACTTACCTTGAAATATTTGGCAGAATTTTAACGTCATATTCCAAAATTCAATGGTTTCACGTCCAAGTAAAATATTTTGTAAAATGAACAAATCTCCTAAGGTAATAGCAGATATGGCTAATGTGAGTAAACTTAGCATCATTTCTCGATTCCAAGCTATTAGCTCCTTTGCAGAAAAATATTGTAGAATTAGAAATAATGTAAATAAAAGGGAAATAGTATTATTAAAGTAAACCATGTAGAGCCTTCGACCACTATGCATTTCAAGTTTGTAAGTTCTTGGGTTAAAAAAGTGGGGAACACATGGACAAATTGTGGTGCAAAGCAATATTTTTTGATACGAATTAAATATTTTGGAGAAAAACATTTTATATTGAATGATGGAAGTAGTTTCAACCCTTTTTTATGCCAATGTCTAAAGTTTTGAAAAGCAGAAGAACAACTGGAGTACTAATTTTAAAGGAATAGTTATTTTAGAATAAACCCAGTGGAACTTGTTTTTGTCGTGGATTTGTTTTCCTTTAAATATACTTTGTTTTGGAAGAATAAAGGACCCTTTCTCCTAACACGCAGTCAAAGCATCGAGGACGCTTTTTGTAAAAAAAATGTTTCTTTCGTATTAAAATATACCATAACCGAGTTTATATAAAAAGCAATTCGTTCTATCGTTTTTATGGTTGGCTCCATACTGGTATTTGCATTCAAATAGAAAATTAAATATTTCATAACATTGATTAACAATGGAATTACTTTTCCTGTACAACATTTATTTTTTTAGTAAAGAAATTATTTCTGAACAAACATAGCTTTTATGTTGAAAAAACATGAGAAAAAGCTATTTCAAGATCAAGTCGTGTTTTTATGGTAAAAAAAAGTATTTAAAAACGCACAACTTCCAACGGGGTCAAACTTTATTTTTATGCCAAATATGTATAAACTATTCGAATGCTAGGCATATATATGCAGATATTCCGGTGTTAGTAGAATGTGCAAAAATGTAAGAACCTGCGTCAAATTAATTTACTAGAAAGAACGATAGATTAATACTCAATCAACCTTTATCTTGAGATTTACGTCAGAGAATTTATTTTAAAATAAACTGAGAATATTTATTACACTGAGTTAACAAAATTTCTAAAGGCTAAAGGCATAATAGTCAAATTTGTTTAATTTAGATTGTAGTTTAACAGAGTTTATCAACTTATACCATAATAGACAGTTAAATTACACTAGTTGTATTACAAATTACCTTCCTATACGTTAGTTGGAAATAAATTATGAGCTTATACTTTTTACCAGATAGTCTTAGATGAAAAAAAAAGATTATTGCTGATTCCAATAAATCACTTCACAATTTTAAATTAAGAAAATTAAAAATATTAGAAATTTTAAGTGTTTCATATTGTTAGCAACTGCTCCCAATTTGCATGCAAACGTTTGTAATGAACGTGTATGAACTATTTTTAAACGGTCGTACTTACAAAGTCGTTGAAATAATATGAAAAACATTTATGTACTTAATGATGTCAATTGTCAGAGCTTACGATTTGAAATAGAATTGTCATTTCATTTCGCAAAGACACTTGGAAACGAAATAAATGATTTCAACAAGCCTTCCATAATAGTATCACATTATTTTTAGGGCTAAAAAAGTCAATGTCAAATCTTTTCCAGTTTTACATTGAATTACGGCATTTAATTTATTAAACTTGTGTTCTACCTTCACTTTTTGTTATATTAATAAGTAACTTGGCAGTATATTTCATAATGGCTATAAATATTTGCATTGAAGTATATTTTGTAATTTTTAAAAACAATTCTGCTCTAATGTATAAACTTGACATGGCCTTAACCGACTTTTTGTAGTAAATATTTTTAGCATTTAGTTTCCAATATTTAACAATTTTGTTAAAACCATTTGCAAAATTACCAGCAAAATCACAAAAAGTATGAATAAAAAATACTGAAATAATTGAGAACACTGTCAGATTAATTTTTTTAACCATAGTCAAAACGGGATATTTTGCTTTAGCAGTAAATGCCGCACAATTAGCGCAAATCGAAATTAACATTTTGTACAAATTTTCCAAAAACTGTATTCAACCTTGACGAGAAATATTGAACGCACTTCAGTGTTTCATTAGCATTGTGTTCCATATTTCTTAATTTGTATACAGTTAACATTACTTTGAAGTGCTTGCCCGAAATTTTACATTCTTTCATTACAATAAGTAGAGAATAGGTTACTATTATATGCCGAGCAACAAACTCGGCCATTACAGGTGTATGATTTAAATATATGTAATACTGGATACAAGAAGGAAATCATGTTATTAAAATAAACTAGGTAAAGTTTTTTCCCGCTATACATTTCGAGTTTGTACGTTTCCTGGTTAAAATAATGGGGAACACAAAATATAGCCCAAAGTAGTACTTTCCTATATGAATTTATTGGTGTTGAGGAAATCATGTTTAAAAACTTTAATTTAAAAAACTTTCAAATTATTTCTCGAAGCATGAAATTGAATATTCGTATTTGCCTTTTTTGACTTATCTTAAAAAACGATAATTGAAACTTTTTGTCATACAATTGTTTTACTTCTAATTTAACTAACCGAAAAATCAATCGTAAAACCCGTGTGTTGTCGTAGTTTTCTAAAAAAGTGAATGTTTTAATTATCTTAAATTTTGTTGGCTTAAATGTTATATTTTTTTGGGAAATTGGACAATTAGTGCTGTAATGTGTGTTTAGTATGTATGCAATACAAAATTTATCGATTTCTTTTTTGACGGTGAAATAAAAAATGGTTTACCTAAAAAACTTCCTATTAGAATATGCTCAGATTTTCTTAAAACCGGAATATGTTTTTTTATGTTCTGTGAGGAACATCACACGTTTAAGGCTTTATATATCAGTCAAGGCCCACGTGTCTATATAGACACGTCACGTGTCTATATAGACACGTAGCGTGTCTAAATAGACACTTTTCACGTGTCTATATAGACACGTGGGCCTTGACTGATATTGTTAATCGGGGTAATAGTGACACAAGTATAAGTAACACTTATTTTTGACTTTTAATACTATTCGGCATTAGTTAAGTTAACTGTAGCTCGAGCACTGTAGTTTAAATTTTTAAAAGGCTGTTATAGCTGAAAAACGTTTGAAAGAGTACATCTGTCATTGCTCTTACTACTTTTAAATTAAAAATTACTCATCAATTTTCAATTAAACGATATGTTTTCGGATTTAACTGCATATTGTGCATGTATGCATGCATACTTATATAAGTAACAAAAATGAATTCGTTTACTAATATGATAACGATGACCAGTAATGACGGCACATTACCAACACTATTAAAATAACTACCTTTTCAAAGAAAAATGCATAGCAATCATTCTTACATCAATTTATTTATTTTTATTTCATACAATAAAATATTACAAAGTATTTTATAGTCACAAGATAAACTACAATACATATCATAAATATAGTTCATCAACTATTAAATATAAGTAGCCACTCCAATTCCAGCTGCTTTGCCAATTTTTCTACTGTATCCTTTTCTAAAATGGAATAATCGGCAGTCACTGTAATTCTAAGTTTACCTTTATAGTTCAAGGTAGTAAAAAGTACACCCATAAATCCATGGAATACTCCAACAGACATTCGAAAATCAATGCATTCTGCATCTCCAACACTAAATCCTTCCTCCTCTCCGGCATTATTAGTTACACCTACAAATACAATAAATTATTTAGTTAATCGATATTTAAAACAATCAAATAAGCTGATACAAAATATTGAGTTATCAGATACCTATTGGAGCAGGCATATTGGTTACATAACGACTTATTGGATAAATTTGGTTTCCATTCAAAATTGCATTCACGTTCAAATATTTAGCTTGCTGACTAGTTTTCACTCCCACAAACTCTTTATTACAAATTTGCAGTCTTTTTTGTCTACATATTTGATTTGTAGGTAAACGCAAAACTCCAATGTACATATGATTTGTAAGACACTCAGGATGATTAGATTTTGGCAAGGGATACATAATTGCAACTTCTGTATCCCATTTATCCCCACAAATATTTTTAACTGCTCCACTTATAATACTTAGCAAAACAGCAGAAGTTTTCACATTATTTTTCATTGCCACCACTTTTAAATCTCTCAATCGAATTTCAGAACTGAAGGAAACCACCATTTTTAAATTTAGGTCATTCCGCTTCCCCAAGTTTATCTGATTTTTCCATGGATGATGATAACTTTGATTTATCAACTTCCAAAAATTATTTTTTATAATAGCAAACTTGATTGGAAAGCTTACTAAAAACTTTATTTTATTCCAAGTGGTATCTCTCTGAATTATTTCAGGAACAGCAGTTCTCAATTGTTTTTTTCCTAAACATTCGACTAACAGTTTTAACACAGATTTCACATCTGCCATGACATGATGCACTCGAAAAACTAAAAGAGATGTCTGTTCACCGTCACCACTGATATTTTCTACGTCACTGCTTAAATTAACATTTCGAATCAAAACCATTTCCCATGGGCTTTTATCACTTTTAAATGGCTTGTTCAAATATGTTTGATGAATATATTCTAAATATTTTTCACCGGTTAACAAACCATCAAAACTTATTTCTTTGATGTGATTTTCTATATGAAAATGAGGATCACTTTTCCATATTCGAAAACAAATTAATGTTGTAACAAACTGTTGTAATTCGGGATACCTTAGTTTTCTAGGATTCACTTTGCACTTTGCTTCTAAAACGTTAGTTTTAAAAATACTTACTAATTCTATGAGAGATATGTCACCTTTGAGTGTTAATGTTGTGGTCAAAGAGGGTCTAGGAATATTATTTAGGTCTTCGTCCACCCACACATCAAGATAGCTCAGAAATTTGCCATAACTTTTAAAGAAACAGGAAAATAAATAAACTGGTATGTAAATCAAAAAACTTAATAGGGCTGTTAAAGGTAAAATGGTAGACCCGAAAATTAAAATAATGATAAAGTTTATTGAAGCGGGTAAAGCCATTTTCACTTTACAGTTTTTACTAATGCTTTACATACTCAACTAAGATACACAACTGAGATGAATTCAAAGCAAATGGTTGCGTGCACTGACAAAATTTATTTCGCAGTATGCGTTACATAATAAGATTAAAACTCACATGCACATTATATTTAAGATGTGAAATGACAGGGATGATTTTTGTTTTGTATGGGATAATATTTGACAACCAGGGTTTATGCACGCAAGCAAGATGTGTATATTAGATTATAAAAGTTACACCATGCATTTTCACAAAAGCTCTTTACGAAATTTATTTTTACTGGAAAAACCTGCATCTGGACATTTCTTTAAGTAATTAAATAATGGTTCGATTGTAATGATTTACCCTTCTTAAAAGCTTGTGGGACTAAAGAATTTAAGCATAAAAAAATTGTACATAAATAAGTTCTTCTTACATTATTTACCCAAGCATGAAATGTTTCATGGGAATAATTACATCTTCATTAAAATCCTTTCATAGATTTGTCCTTGAAATTTGTTTTTTATCTTATTTGTAAAACTTTTGCTAAAAACTTAACCTAATAAAGCTGCTTTATGTTTCAGCATTCATCACAGAAAACGATTTTAATCTCTAGTCTGAATTCTCAAGTAAATTATCTTATTTTATCCTGGTAATATTCGCGGCACGCCAAAAGAATTGGCAAGGATAATCAACCATTCCAGAAATGTAATATTTCAGAAAATTTCAGTAATATGTCGTAAAGAAAATTATTGCATGTTGAAAAATAAAAGTTCCAATAAATTACAATCTTACTAATTTAATGGATCTCCACACAAAAATGATAGCATAGTTCATTTTACGTGATTTTAATCAACACAGTGCTCATAATCATGTTTGATTTTAAGAATCCTGCGTAAAAAATTCAGATTTGATAATTTTACGCAGAAATAAATAAAGAATGTTTGGAGATGCTCACTTTGATTCTTAGCTGCTATTTTTGTTTCTGACTAGTGCTTTCTGAAAATTAGTCCCTAAAAAAGCACCTGGATTCATTTTCAAGGTTGTAATAACATGATTTTCACAAATCGCTAAAAACTGTGGTGATTTTCTGCAGGCAGTCTGAAAACCACTGATAGAAAAAGTTGTCATATTGTAGACTAGTGCTTTCAGTGACGTAAAAATGATGATTTACTTGAGCTCGTGAAGCCACATGATTCTAGTTCAAATAATCAAGTTGTGTACTCTATTGTCCGTGTATTACATTTTTTTGTGAAATTTGAAAAATATTTAAATTGCAAAAAAATGAAAACCTTTACTTTAAATTAAGATCACACATGTTGTCTTACTAATAAATAATCAAATATTAAAACTCATTATAACTAATATGAATACTGCATTAAAACCTAATATTATTCAATCTTCATGTTTTTTAAATGGTTTTAGATGTGGTTCAGAATTAAAATATTGTAAGTTGAGATGTAAAATCATGTTAAATTCATTTGTAAACTATTATGCTACTACTTTAAATGAGACGTATTAGTCTTTGGATTTATTATATGGTGCAAGTAAATATTTAAACAAATTGTTGTTGTTCCTCAAGGTATGTCGAAAATACATAAGGTGAAAAGTAGAAGAAAAATAAAAATAAAACATGGATCTTAGTGTATTTTACCCTTATATTCTTTCAAACCAACTCAGTGGCCGATCATTTGCCCTTTGATCATAACAGTTCATTGTGAAGACATTAAAACCTCTTAAGAATTGTTTTACAAAGTTAGCATTGCTTCTTAATAACATAAGTAACCAAACAGCTTCAATCTTACTTAACTTGACTCGTATTTAAAAATAACGGTTATAATAATTGGTTAGTTTACCAAGGTAAAACTTTTTAGTATTTTTGTATTTTTTACAATCATTAAATATATAAATAATTCAGCCTATTCAAAACAGATGATGATTCAAGATTTAAACAAACCTAATAGTATGAAGATTTAAGCAGTTTCAATTAAACATTTTAACATTTACTTACTTTAATTGAACAAATACGCTAATTTATGTAATTATATATCCATAAGTAACATACATATGTATATTGCAACTTTCAAATCAACTTGTTCCTGAAATTTTTTGAAGCTATAAGGAAATGGTTTAGTCGAGCGAATAGTTAGACCACAGACCCGGACTAATTACATCAAAAGTACCTTATGCCATAAGCTTTACCGAGCATAAGCAAGCACACCACTTTTCACAAAGCAATACTGTTACTTCAGATATATTTGGGTACTTTTATATAAAACATCATCCATTAGTTAATGTAATCTTAAACCTTAAATTTTATTTAAACACTGCATAACTAAGACTACGTAGTCATAAGCCAGTCTTGACAAACTTAACTAAATTCTTCATTACTTTCTCATTCTAGACTTATTATTAATCCATTTATGGAAAAACTTCAAATATATCTTGCGTAAAAAATGGCTAACAGAAATGCTTACGTATTTTTTGCATTATATTTTGGAAATACTTTGGCAGAAAAAATTGGATACCTGAATTTAAAAGCCAACTCTCGTTCAATATCCGCGTATGACTTCAAAGATTCACTAGACTTGTTAGAATATATAAATGCATTTTCAAACCATCATACATTGATTCTGATTGACAATTTTGAGAATCTAGATATCAAAGAGTGGAAATATCCTACCATAACAAGGAAATTCGTAGAAGCTGATTTTATGAGCTCTCAACGTATCCAAAAAACCATTTGGATTAATCCAGCCGTACATTTTACAAATAGAACAAAATTTTCATCTCTTAATCACAAGATTAAATGTCGAATTTCTAAACACCTGTTTAAACCCAAATATCCACATTCGATTAATCAATTCGATTTCTGTGTTCGAATTCATGGAATATCGTTTCCTTTTAGCACAAAACCATGGAATTTTCAAGTACACATCTCAATGTTTCTACCAATACGTGGAACTCGTCGTATATATCCCATTTCCAAAGGTTTCGAACCCAAGAAAATACACTTTCCTCCAATATTTGGTTTCAGAACATATTTCGAAATGGTACATCTTCAACTGCCATCCAGCAATTCGATTTTTTATTTTACTATCAACTTAGACCTAAAATCTAAGCTTGCTCTTTTATATAAAATAACAACAAATATCCGACTATACCAAATAATGAAAAACTATAGAATATCCCACGGGGTCATAATAAATTCATTTCTTAAAAAACCTCAAATCTCTAGCCCAGTAAATTCAAACGTTATATCCCCAGATCAACATTTTTTTGTTTGTCTTGCATGCCACTCGCAACAAAACTTTCATTTTGATCAGCTCAAAAATATTTCCTCATTTTTGAAGTCAGCACAACAGCAAACATCCGGATTTCCATCGATAGGGAGCTTAATCAAAATTTGGCATGACAAAGACTTAGTTGACGAAAATCCTATAATACATACCTTTAGCAAACATTTCTATCACTGTGGTAACTACATTACCACTCACCGATCAAGAGTAGGAATTCCATACGACAAAGTTTCTGATAGACTTGCGCATGCGTATGCTCATGAATTACGCTCTGTTTTCAAAAATTTCAGCTTTCAGGATGAACACCAGAAAACTTGTATCAACGATCAAAGTTTTGACGTGCTATCGAATTTCAATCAAGCTAACGCAGTTAAGTTTAAGGGATGGTTAGGCTCAACATCAAAAGGTTTACTTCCAATTGTACCTTTTTATGTCAATGATACCATAAATGTGCTGCGATTTATTAGTTGTTCAAATCGAGACCTGCCCAATCTTCCGTTTAATGAACTTATCATTATTTACAACAACGATGTTTGGTATGTTTTGATTATAACTCTTGTATGCCTCTGCATTTTACCCAGTTTTATTGGACGGGTGACAGTAACAAGTGTCCAAACTTATTTTAAATATTTCGAGGTCATTGTAAGACTGTTTATTGGACAGGATATTTGCGAAACCTCAAAATTGAAGCTAAGAGTTTCACAGATTGTAATAACTGCTTTTGCGTTAGCTTCGGTTGTGTTGACTAATGCTTACAAAAGTGATAACATGTACAAAATAATTGAGCCCAGAAACCTTAAACCGTATCAAAGTTTAAACGAATTAATTGAGCAAAATTTTACAGTTTATGCAAGATCAGCGAAAATTAAGATTGAAAAGTCTGTCTTTACATCTTTAAGAAACTATTTTGATTTTAAGTCGCCCCATCGCTTAACAAGATATGATTCGATGAATATTGACATTTTAAGTGAAATCTGGGCTATACAAAAGGAAGCATTCGGTGGACAAAAAAATGCGTCAAGGAAAGACAATGAAAGAAATCTTTTCAACCACACAAGTTTGCATAGTCAAATTTTGAATCTGACGACTCTGTTTTCAAAAAAACTAGACACAATGGCTTCAAATTATTTTGAAGGTTTAAACCACATCAAAACGTTAAATCAGTTTTGTGAAAATTACAGACGTGCTGAAACAAGATTACTTTTTAAAACTCTAAAGACTTGTGCTAGAACAGCTCTAATTCTCCCAACATACATGTGTCAGCAATATGCAAAAAATCTTTCTCAAAGTATTACAAGTGAATCTGAGCACCTTAGTATTGGCACTGAAACTTACTTCAAAATGTATTATTTTTTTTTCAAAGTATCGTTCCTCCATTTATTTTCAGGAGAATGAATGGGTTACTTGCCTCTGGAATACTTGAATGGTGGCAAATGTTTTTTAGTAAAAGTATCGTGCCGGCCAATTTTCAACAAAATAATACACATCTTAAAGAGCCTTCAATGGCTGGAAATATTTTAATAATATTTTACATACTTTTGTTTGGGTCTATCGCTGCTTGTATAAGCTTCGTGGCAGAATTCACTTTGATTGTTTTTAACTATTTAAGAATGTTGTTGAAGTTACAACGTAATTTAGCAATAAGGACCATGAAATATTTATCCAAGTTTTGTAACAAAGTTTGATTTATTAGTAGTTATGTTTAGATACACAGACTTTTGAAGTTGGACCTTGAAAGTAACGATAACTAGTATTGTGGCAAATATGATAGGCTTGATTTTTCATGAATTTAATCTGTTTTTACGATTTTCAAACCTTTTTCAAAAAAATTGATCGCAATTGATATTGTACGGAAAAATGTCAAAAAATAACTTGTTAGAATTTATTTATAATTATCTAGTCATTTACTATATTTTTTTCGAATGCTTGCTTTTCCATTAACATAAGTATACCAATGAGTCTTACTATTCGAATCTGTGGTTTTATAACATTCGTAAGTAATTAATTAGTTGGTTATAAATACCTAAATAATATATGAGACAACAAAGCACAGATATTTCTTTTGCTTACTATCAGGTGAGATAGTTTATGTTGTACCTCAAATCCCATTAAAATTTTCAAACGCGATTGTGTTGTACGATAAATCTAGTAAATTTATTACCGGATTTAGACTCCTTACTGAAATATGTCGCATAACTACATCTTAAGTAAATTAAACAATGTTAATAACTTTTTAGCATGATTCAATTCCGAAATTGTGTTTTCTCTATTGTAAATAAAAATTTTAAGCTTGTACGTGGACGAGTTTTAATACATTGCTCTATTTCCATGTAAAATTACTTTAGCAACACTTTGTGTTCACCACCATTTCCAAAAATTCTTTCCAGCACTTTTTTTCATTGACACAAAATTTAATGGACTTATTACTAATCCATATTTTTACTGCAAAGCAAAGCACAACATATCGACGGATCGCCATGATCTCGTACACTTTATTTTGGTCCATTTTGATGCTTCGACGTTTTCACCTGTTTATTAATTGGAACACGATTATGAAAAGGTCATTAGATGGAACAGCTTTGCAACCTCTATATTTCTCCGTATTATCATAATTTTCGTAAGCACTATTTGCTTAGTGTTTGCATTAAATAAGGAAAATAATACCAAACCTGTTGTTAATTCATTGTAATAAAGTACAATTGTATTTTTTGGTAATACATAATCGATTGTAAATTTTATAATCATTAATCACCACTAAATTTTCGAACTGCTCCAGCATTGCAATTTTTTACCACATGTTGTTGGGCTGCCAGTCTTATGCTTGACATTGTTTCATTTAGCACAAAATTCAAAGAATCTTCGGCGAAAACTAAAAAATCCTTCAAATTCATGCTTTTAGTGATCTAATGCAATACGAAATATATTTCAAATAAAAAAAACGTTAAGCGCAAAAACGAATTTATTTCTATTTAAAGTATGTAACGTACGTTTACTCAGTTTTTGACTATTCTAAATTAAGTCTAATAACAGTATTTTACAGAACCGTTTGTTATAAAACATGAATTATATTACTGTAAGAGGATGGAACGGCGCTAGGTCCAAAAGTCAAAACAGAATTCATGATTATTAGCCAGATTTTTGCTAAAGCTGTTACAGGAAGTTGGGGAAAGTTAAGATTTTGGATCCCAAGATTTATAAAATTAAATGTTTAAATTTTACAGCAAAAAGTTAGCGTCGCCAGAATTTGACGATTGTAGTGAAACAAGCTGGTTCAGTGCAAAACATTAATCTCACAATTAGTAACTACTATTTGTTAAACTTAATCTATAATTGATCATTATAAGCAACATAGTAAGTGTTTGTCAAAAATATCCAATTCAAATAAAAACCGATTTTATAACGTAACAACGAATGTATATCTGTGGGTCCACCATTTTACTCTCCCATTCGTTGAATCAACCCAAGAACAAATTTGAATAGCGGGAAACCCCAATATGTTCCTACGACAAAAATTTAGGAGAAATTCTTTTCCTCTTTTTCATTATTCCGTTTGATAACCTAAAATATACAAATTAAATGATGTTTCAATTCAAAAACAAAGTGCAATTGATCAAAATAAATTATTAGGTAATCAACATTTTTCTAAAAAAATGAATTGATCGAGTACGACAGCAAACGATAAAATATAACAATTCATTAATATATATTTTTAATTATAACAGAAATGATCATCATTCTAGTTATTCATTCATGTCTTGGTTCAAGTTCAACTCACCTTCAAAACTTATTACCAATAACTGCTGATACAGTTCATTTGAATGAGCTTGTTACATAATAATTTCTTGAAATGATTGACGTCTCTATAGTACGTTCTACCCAGTATAAAAACAAGATAACATACGAGTTAATATTCTCGATTCCACATTGCGACACGGAACACCATTTTAGATTTCAAAGTTGCTACTCTAGTCTTGTAGATCATGTCGAGTTGTCCATAAGTGCAAAAGAAAAAAAATGAAAAAAAAACATTTACCCGGGTAAAAATGGGAACAACTGATTTTTCGTATTTTCTTCGATAACTCCTAAACTATTTGACCGAGACCCATGAAACTAAAATAATAGATGCGTCTCGCTGTCCTTTGGTTCGCCATCAAAATTTCATGACCCTAACTTTAAAAACATTTGAAATATAACGGTTTTTCGTCAACTTTTGACCAATGAGACGGGGAAACTAAAAATGTGTATCAATACGTATTCTTAGTAGCAGAATTCGTTGGTGAAAACCCCATGTCGCTAAAGCCAATAAGTTTCGAAATACTTCAATTTTTCTTCAAATTTATGGTTTTTCGACGATAACTCCAGCACGAAAAAACTTGGAGCCGCAAAAATGGACCCAGTAGAAGCGTCTTGCCCCCAAAAAGTTTGCCATCAAAATTTCATGGTGCTAACTTAATAACTGTGGAAAATAAAGATCTTTATCCAAAATAGGGACATTTTCAAGCCGTTTTTTGCTATGTTTAAAGCTATTTAAAATGTAGTGTAGTCTGACGACTAATGTTTCCTTTTTAAGAGTAAATTATTATGCAATTAAAAATATAAATACATCACAGCATTGCCAAATGTTTTTGTGCATTTTTCATAATTTTGTAATACTAACTGATAACTGTGAAAAAACGAAGATGCCAAATCGATATGACTGGATGCAACTTTCAATCACCAAAATATCCAATAAAGTTATATTTCGAATCAAAACTATAATAATCCCATAATTACATGGGATTATGGGACCTTCCATGGACCTTCCATCAAAACTTTTCCTACAAACTGTGCATTGTAAACCATACATAGCCATCATTTTTTTTGAAAATTAATTAAAATATTTAACTTCACATTTTCATAATCAGAACAGTTTTGTCATTTTATTCAGTCAGCAGTGAAGTTCCAGTGAGCACAAAAATAACAACAAAAGCACATGCCTGGATTTTGGTATCGTTTTTTATAAATCATTTCGGGGAAACTCGAGACAAAAAATATGCATATACTACTTAATAGTTATTTTAGTTAACTTTCAAAGCTGATTTTAAACTCAGCCTTTTCCCCCCAACACTACCCCTACTCATTACACTTAAATATTCCTTTAACTGCTTTTCAGTCTTGTTCATTTTTTCACAGGTGACCTCCGTCCAGGTCTTCACACAAAATGATAATCTCCACGTGATATGCAACGGATTCAACACATAAATTCTTGAACTGCTTATTTTCATTTGATTCTTCGTTGCACCTTTACTACTTTGCGCAAAAGTTAAAATCTCAATTTCCTCCTTACTCAACCCACTCTTCCCAATCAGACCCCCCGTCCTTTTCAAAATTTCCCCATCTTTAGGATTCATAACCCAACAGCCACTCCCCAAATTACTCCCATAAAATTCAAAAAACCTCCGTGTTAACTCCACAACCTCCAAAATAAACTGGTCACTAGTCACATCCACTTCCTCTCCCGCAACCGGAAGTCCTCTTGACCTTCTCCATTCTTTTAAGTATTCTGGATCCATGGAAAATCCAAACTCGTCTCGATGTTCTCCAGTTGACCTTGAAACGTGTGGCCTATCCACAATTTCTCGAATCCGATGAGTAAATCTTTGAGGATTTTAGTAATTTTTAAAGCTTCGTTAAATTGGTCATCTGGGATTTCGGTGAATTTGCAAATAGAATTGAATTGCAGCTGTAAACGAGATTTTCCATTTGGAATATAACTGGAAGCTGGAATTAGTGAAGATGGTGCGGGGGTGGCAGTGGCGGCGATGGGGATGTTCACTTCCAGAAATATTTCATTCGCAACTTCTCGGGGCAGAAGGGCACGAACTATTAATTTAAAAAAATAATTAGATAGAAATACACATAATTTAGAATAAATTATTAGTGCGAGAAAGGTGTGCAATTAAAATTATACTTAATTTTTAAATTAACTTACATTCCAAGGGCTGAATAATTCCAGCCGACCCCGACCGTAATTCCAGCGTCCCGCCCTCCTCTGGCATAATTCCAGCCGACCGTTTCTAGCCGACTCCCGACCGTTTCTAGCCGACTCCCGACCGTTTCTAGCCGACTCCCGACCGTAATTCCAGCCGACTCCCGACCGTAATTCCAGCCGACTCCCGACCGTAATTTCAGCAGACCCTTTTCGCAGCTCGACTACATGACATGACTGTTAGTTTCTTTCGACTTTAGTCCGTCCATCCGTTCATAACTTCGATGACTTGTAAGCCATAATCAACTAGAAAAGGGCCAGTTGCAATTGCAAGAAAATTGCATCAGTCGACATTATACTAATGCTAGAAAGAGGCTTGTTCCTGCACTAAAAGCAGGAAAATTTGCTTTTAAAAAATCTGAGCGCATTTAAAACCTTCAATTCACATCCTCAGACAATTTTGTACTCTACTCCATTAAAATGACTAAATACACCTACTAACAATCTAACCTATACGTGGAGCACCTCATTGTTCTCTTAATTGGATTAACTTTTTACACTGCGTTTGGTCGACCACCCAATACGTTTGCTATTTTTCCTGTTGTCATAATGGATGAACTGAATTTTGATTGGCTAACAGTGAAAAAAAAACATTGTTATTTTGGGTGGCCTCGCAAAACAAAACCGCT
>JAQIWN010000557.1:0-30744 GCA_034699025.1 Entomobrya cf. arborea Gr-Col-00668 | reverse complement strand
GGGAACGCGCAGCTACGAAAATCCGCATCTTTTTGAAGCCGCATCTCAAGCTGCGGGTGCAGTGGAAACGGCCCTTTTTGTAATCAGCATTAGAATGAAAAGTTTATCGTCAGGTAAAGCAAAAGGGGATACCTGGTTTTTTTTTGTGAGGATAATATCATTATGACCAAGGAACCTAGTGCGGTAAACACCTTTTTTCCTTCTGCCTGTCTCTTTGCATTATAATACCTGCCTCATGTCATGTTATGTTTATAATATCACACATCTTTTATTTTTGACTTGACTCGCGCTTTCAAACTTACTGTTTTGGATCATAGACAAAGACGGTTCTGATTCCTTGATCATTGTATTTTAAGGGATCACTGATATTATCTCTGATGTTTGCAAGCATCAGTGACAATGTTTGTAAAAAGAGAATGAGAAAAAGGGACAGAAAAGATAGATAAAAAAGTTTTCTAAAGATGTTATGCATGCAGATCATGCTATCATGGAAAATAGCTTTGAATTACTGTGTTATGCTACACTCAAGATGCATGATGATACAGGAGCAAAATATTTAATAGGAATTTACGAAAAAAAAATCAACAAAATGAGTTGGGTAACTGGGAACTGGAATATATATGAAACTCTTTATTGTAGATTGAAACTTCTCTATGCACTATGTTTTATTAGCGGTGTAGCCGAGTAAAGTCTACATCATCATATCATAACATAACACACAAAGCCAAGAAGTAAAAAATAAGAATGGTCTGAAGTAACACATGCCAGCCACCCTAAAGCTAACTTAACTTGTATTTTCTACCAGGCAAAGGCAACGCAATGTATTACGTAGGCAGAAGGTGCAGTGGAATAACCAAAGGAAAAGAGACGTTCTCAACAAAGACAGTTCTTCAGTACATTCAGGACTGTGGAAGGGGGAACACTGTGTCGCTTGTGTTCTTGCACGTTTGATTTTTCTGTAGGCCAAGTTGGGCTACTAGTTACCACAACTTGTTTTCTTGCATTTTGTTTGCAGAGTGAAAATAGGATGCACATTTGCGAGCTCCTATTTAAAAAGTTCATATGAATAATTTTGCCTTCGGAGTTTTCTGGAGAATATAATAAGAAAAAAAAACCATTTACGAATGGAACTACTACCGTTTCTTTGAATTCTGTTTTGTAAAATATAAAATGGTGTTTTGAAATAAGTTGTATCAAAAGTCATAAAAATTTGGGCTACATTTTGTTTACAAGTTATTCAACGACAACAACAACGGTGGCCCCGTCGTTGTCGCCGCCGCTCTAGTTTGTTCGTCTTGTGTGTGTAAGAAGTTGTATGAAAGTGTGTGTATTTGTGTGCCCAAGCCCAACACAACAAAAAAACAAGATGATAAAAAACTAAAAATTCTTTTGCAAGTTTCATTTTAAAATCAGCAGTTTTCCCAATTTCAATTCTTAACAACCTTCTTAACGAAAAACAACCTTCCGCTGTGAGTTTTATTGCTGGTTGTTTGTATGCGTCATCAACATACACAAGAAACGGAGCACTATTTTACGTAGACCGTGCACACTCAATTATTGTCTGAAAACGATCAAGGAGCACAACAGCTTCAAAGGAAAGTCCATACCAAAAAGAGAAAAAAGCAAGACACTTGGTTGGAAAATATATTTTTTTGAACAAAGCACATAATATATTATTCCACAAAATTATTGTGAGTTTTGTTCGAGAGCATTACGTATACTTAGGAAAACTTCTAAAGAGAGTACTTTGTGAAACATCCTATTTCCTTTGCCCCATACAATATATAGTAGTGACATTACCTCTCTAAGAGAGAAAAAGCTATATTTCTTCGTCTACCACCAACACACTTACTTTATTTACGTGCCCATCCATTATTAAGATTTTTATTTGACCTCCCAAAAACCAGTGCTCTCTTCTGTCTTCTTTACATTCTCGCTTCTTCTAAAAATTCAGTGTGAAGTAAAAAGGGAAATGTGAAGTAAGCTTTACAACAACAAATTTCACTCAACGAGAGGGTAATAGAGAGAGAAAAACGAAAAATACTGTGAATTGGGTAAAGTAGATATGCTTCTTCCACTCGATTGTGAAGGAACACACACACATGGTCATAAAATTAAAAGTTTTATCACTCTGTCGCCTCCTGTTTATACAGTAGTAGTAAAATAAGAAAAGTACATGCAGTAATATAAGCAAGAGAGCAGGAGCCAAAAAGTCAAGAATTTATAAAAGGATCTCCTCCAATTTTTCTACGTAAAAAGGGAAACTTCCTTGTATTTGTGTGTTATAAAAATGATTCCTCTATCTTGAAAAAAATCTTACTGATTCTCCTGATTTCTTGTGGGACTTGAAGCAAAAACACTGTCTTTAACGTTCCAAGTCAAGATTTTCAATATAGAGAACAAGTGAGAGAAGCAAATAGCATGAGGATTAGTACAAGTTGGCTAACACAAGTTTCATTGAGCAGGCATCGCCGCAGTGGCAGGAGCCGGATAACAACAATATAAAATGAAATCTTGAAAGAAGTTCAATTTCTTCGACTGATATAGATAGAGATAAATGCATAATGTGTGTGCGTGGAGGAGTCGAATAACACATAAAGTTGGACGTGGTATTATGACGATGACGGTGTTGCGTCTTTTTGGATTATTGAATTGAAAAAAGGAGGCGCAATCAAGCCGGCTTTTTTGTTGGATATCTTATATTTTTGGCTATCAGTTTCTTGAACACTAGGAGGAGAAAAAGGAGAAGGCAATAACAAGAAAGGGCGAAGAATATAAAAAGGAAAAATGAAAATAATACATTCATAACTTCTTTAAAAAAGACTGTGCGTGTTTATATGCATGAAATGGTGGAGTGTTGAGTTGAAACTACTGGAAGAAGTAGTGTTATATTCTGAGTGAAAAGTCAGGAATTGACCTTTAGTGGCACACTGTTGACAGTAAGTGTCGTCATTCGCTTTTTAATACTCCGTCTGAATACTAAATATTATAACTTCTTTTTATAGTCAAACGTCAACAGTGTTGTGTCCTATATACAAAAACCCATAAAAAAGATCAACCTAGATCACCCTTTCCTCTTTACACTTAACATTCCACAGCTCATCCAAAAAAAATCAGTGATTTTTTTCAACTCTATAAAGTAGAAACTCTACAAAAAAGCTATAAAGTCTCTTTTTTCATCCTTGTGAGATTTGCTGATTGTGTGTTTCAATTGGTTGAAAAGTGAAAGAAGTTGAAGTTGAAACTCTGTCTATCAGTTTGTGCATGTGTCTCTATTTTTATAAATGTGTCGCTTGTGCATGGATATGTGGTAGGATCTCTCTCTTCAGTTTACACATACCTAATGCATTATTCATTCAACAACAGTGACAAAAAAAGGAAGTGGATGTGACGAATATTTAGGTAAGTATCTTATGTAAAAAAATATATATATGAGGTTTTTAACTTGCATTTGCATATAACCAGCTATTTGCCTAGTTGAAAGAGCTCTCACAGTTAACAATCAATTGGACTGTTAAACATGTAAGTTTTTTGCGTTTCTCTTCCCACTTGCTATAAAAGGAAAAAGTAAATAGATATCTAGATACATGTAAGCTAATCGATCCTTTCCTATTAATAATACCAAACCAATACTATTATAACATTTGACATGTTGAAGTGCTTAAGTGTCTCCTCGTGTATCTTTTATCGACTCGAACCTCATCATCATCGTCAATAACAGACAAGACAACAACCGCTGCCGCAAAGTCAACTGAGAGCTCCCGACTCTTACAAAAGCCCTGTCCCAAGTCACAGAACAACAACCTGTCTTTTTATGAAGCTGTAATTATTGTTTGTACATGTGCATGTGTGGATTGGAAGCGGAGATTCGCCTTTGAGACATTAAATGCCTTTTCGTTCACTGTCTCTGACAGTTTGATATAATGCTACTGTGAAGAAAATTTATAAACTAACATGGATGAATATTCAATAAGAATCCTTCCATATTTACTCTTTATATTAGCAAATCGCTGATGAAGTGGATGTGGTGGGTCAAAAGGTGATCAGAGAAAAAGCGAATTGTGGTTAAGAACCTTGACCCTAGAGCGATCATAAAATTGAATGAATGTTTTACAATACAGTAATTTCATTATGTACTTGCTGACGTGTAGTAGTGCATGAAAATATTTGGAAAAGAAAGCATTCACTGTTGTATGTGTTTTAAGAGAATCCAGGTTTACTGCTCCATTCATGGGGTTATTATTAGCACTTTAGTGTGCCCTTTCAGACATTTTATGTGAGTAATTAAGCTACTGCCTTGATGTCAGCTTGCTTGCTTTGCACGTAACCAGATGCACGATTTTAAGGTAAAATGAGATCGTTCATTGCAGTTGATTTGGTTATACACACGCTGGCACACTTGAACAAATTCTATGCGTGAATTTGGCAGTGAATTTGAAGAAATGTAGTGCATGACTTTCCAAGTTTGTTTGGATCCGTTTTAGATTCCATTGACATTCCACATCATTTTATTGAGAAAAAAAGTCTTGAAGTAAGAAAATACGGTGTTTTACGTTTAGTTTCAGACGGACTGAAATATTTCTTGGTTGAAACAGAGGCATAAAACATTTTTGCTGAGTCTCTAGGCTCAAGAAAAAGGAGCATTTCTAATTTACAAATGTGAACAAGCAAGAATTTTGATGGTTCATGATAATAGGAGTGTGGGACGATTACGCATTTTACACGTTGGTATGTAAGTATTTTATAACTATAACATAGACACACGACATCGTGAAAATTTTAGAATGGATCCATGTAATTTAACCATTTTGGCAGTAGATGAGCATCTATTATTATTCCAAAATGTGATTATTATTGCCTTGTAGTACACTTGGTGTAAAAACAAAAGAAATTCTTGAGATATGCTGGTATTCATTCAGCCCTCTAAGCGTTGTGTGTGTATTGAATGAAAACCACATGCAATTTGAAACTCAACAACACATCACATTTTCCTCAAAGCAACGACAACGATCTTTGCAAAAACGATCCGTGTGGAGTGAAGGTGGTTTTATAGTTGTTCATGTTATTATCGCAATGTCTTTGTCTCATCATTCTCTCTTCACTCGTTCATTTAGTTGGTAGATACAAGGCTTGAAGTGAGGAATTGCTTGTTGCGAGAATGAAAGCGTAGCAAAATGAGGCAGATAGAAAGGAGCAAAACTGGAGTTTCAACAACACTAGCAAAATGAGAAGACGTTGACTGCCTTATTATTATTTTGTACATAGATACTAACACAACATACGCGATTGCGTAATTATAAGGATTTCACAGAAAAGTACCATCACCACTCACCACAGTGTTAGGAAAAGGACCATGAAGACGGAACAAGATAATGTGAATATATGTAACTTGTACAACATTACGTTTATATCAGATATTACATACATACCCATGATTATGATACAAACCATTAGTTCTGCCTGGTAGACATAAAGCAAAAACTCAAGTGTGTACGAAAGATATCAAACTAGGAAAATCCAATGTTTCATATAATATCTGACGTCTACTTTACCAAATCGAAAACAAGAGTTGTTATATATAAAAAATGATCTCGTCATAGGGAAACACGTTGCATTTCTTGTATTTTTATGGCTTATCTTATAGGATATAAATAATGCATATAATTATTGTTACAATAGGTTGCGTTATCGTATCGTCACAAGCAAATGTATTGTACGTATATATAAGTATATTTTTAATGCATTTTTACACTCTGGTTTGTGTTGGTTAGAACAGAACAATCCATGATGAACAACAACCTTTCATTAGCGAATATTATTCGTTCCAGTGATTACTGACAAAAAACTGGTGACTAGCGATACTAATTAAGAAAGCATCTGCAATGCGAATAAAATTGAACGCAACAGCAGCAGCAAAAGAAAAGATCACGGCTACGACGACTTTGTTGTTGATGTGAACTCCTCCTCTAGTCGGAGTACTTGTATTGGACATAAAAGGAGCAAGGTTTAGTTTTGCTTAAAGATACAAAATTTTGTTGTCTTCAAAAGAAAATAAGGAATGATGATGAGTAATTGGGGGAATATGTGTAAAAAGAAGGTTGGTGTGGTGGGTTGCTTTATTATTGCAAGATTAAAGGATGATCATGAAAAGGTAGCATTGTGTAGGTGCCTAATCGAATCAAAATCAAATCAAAACAAGCAGAAAGGTAGTTTAAATGCAAATAAAGCAAAGATCAATTTCATTTTTTTAAACTTTGCAATACGCTGAACATTAATCTTAAAAGATTTACCGAGTTAGATATTTATCTCCTTTTATTTATTGAGAGGTAGAAGACCCCGTCATCAGATATTCATTCATACATCAGTCAAGATAAATCTATGAACATTCGGAGATCAAAGAGAGAGAGGAAAAAACAATAGAAAAACTGAACCACGAATAAGGAAAGAGTCATTATAATGACTATGCTATAAATATTGGATCTATCTGGAAACTATTTGCAATTTTTTATTGCGATTAGCTTCAAGCAACATAAGGTTACGAATGTAATGTGTACCAATAACCAAAACTAACAATCTGATAACTGCAGGATCATCTTTATCATTGCCTCTAATTACGCAGTCCGTATGCAAATGCATTGTAAATCACCTTTTAATTCTAATAAAATACTTTTTGCATTTATATACAAGCAAAATAGGGTTGGTTCTACATTTTAAATGCAATTTATGACCTTAATGGTGAAGGATGACCGCTGCTTCCTTGTAAATTGATGAAAACGAAAAAGATTGATGAATTGCAAAATCTGTAAAACAGCTTGTTAAATTAAATGGAGCAAGTAACAGCTTGAAGCAATACTACTTCTTCTAAGATGCATCTTTTCAATTTTATTATGTTCAATTTAGTTGAATTAAACGTTATGCTAATCAACATAAAATAAGCGAGTAATAAAAGTACTTGCGGATACCAACACAAGAATCGAAACTTGTTTGCAAAACTTAAAACATGTCAAACAATATGAAACTCTGAAGAAAATATTATTTTATGGGTGTGGATGCTAGAAATGCTTTTCTTTAGGTGTTTCTATGTTATACAATACACTTAGACATTTTTGCTTACAATTTCACATCACATCCCTCTTCCAATTAAAAGTGAAATCAAGAAAACCAGCCTACATTGAAAATGATACGAGACGAAAGGGGGAAAGGTGAAATGCTGCAAATGAGAGATGACAAGCTGACTGAAAGAATTAAAGCTTGGAGCAAATTAAATATAGACTTCTGGAACACTGGCGTCTAATACTTTTCCTTGTCGCGAATATATGCATCTAATTGCACACGTAGTATGTTATTATTAAGGACAGGTGATTAGCATATCACGAATAATTAGCCTCCCTATCAAACATCATCTTGTCGAAAAGACGTGATTGGAAGGTAAAATATGAAACAAGAGGTCTAAAAACTGACTGGCACACACAAAGGAAACCCATTTACGTGTTTACCACTTTACTACTCCAAGTATCTTTATTATTCACCTCTACCGAAATATTTTTCATTAAGACGACACATTATGAAGTTGTGCACTGAATAAAAAAGTTCTTGAAAAGATTTGCCTTTTAAGGCATAATCTCTCAGTAATCTTTGCGTTGCACACACGCTGACTATCCAAACTCATTTTTCCGAATCAATCTGTGAGAAAAAAGTCAAGCATATGCCTATTCATCCCAGCACGTCAAACTATCAAACATGGCTCGTCATTAGTGATAATGCGGCTTTTGGCAAGTTTGCAAGAATCAGATTTGGCAGCAGTGTAAACTGATATGACGATAACGAAAAATATGTACAAAGTCTTCTCATTCACAAATCAGTTGTCGTGCTAAAACTTAAGTGGCTCTTTTCTCATCATGGGTCTGTCAAGTTATTTGACACTTAACAGTCTCATGTATCAACATTAACTTCACCACCACTCCAATAAACGCAAAATGCAACCTGTTTTCAATCTCTCTGGAAGTCAAGTCAATACAAAATAATATCATCATAAAACTGATATGAACGTTGTTCGTCTTGAGTAACTAGCTTGGTCATAAATCTTTAAACTTGTCCTGATTTTGCCATTACACTTGTAAGCACTTAAATGGTTACTTAATCCTGATGATGGCGATTGGGGTTGGGAATGCTTATACGTTACCATTTCAGATTTTACCAATCAATACAATTAACAGATACATACATTGTTGTGTACTTACATTGTTGAAAGATAAGTCGATTGCCTTATTTTACGTTCCGCTTTGTTTATGCAGATAATGGTGGTTAGGCAGTTTTTTAAAAGGTGATTGACATGGACCAAGATGTACTAAATTAACAGGCATATAAATTGTGGGAAAGATTAGTATGTCGTGTAGAACAAGAGGGAGAACAAGGTGTCGTCGTTGTAATTTAATGCGTAAATTCAATAGACAAAAAGTCAATTAACATGTCGCAACCAAAAACGAGCGCATAAGAGAATATTGACTTTCAAGGTATGTGAATGTTTGACTAACGTGAACTTTTTTTTACATTGCGTTAGCACAACTGTAGTTGTCTATAACGTAATTTATAAGCTTATGCATAAGTAATATATGATCATCAATTCTTAAAGTCTAGCTGTCTGTCTGTTCTGCAATGAATTCACTTTTGCAGTGCAGTGTCAAAGGTTAAACACTTTTTTTGTGATTGAGTTCTTTCACCGTTCTACTAAATCAGTATGATAAATAATAATTCTATGGGGAATACGGTTAAATTTAACATAACTTGACTGACAGCTTTTTCTCATTTGCAAATAAAATCACTGTCTATGATAAATACAAACGCAATGTGCAATTTAAAATGCTATGAGCAATTTTATTTTTCTGCTTGTGTGCAATAAGTTTATAACTTAATTACCGAAATTACACTTTTTCAAGTTTTAAAGTTATTCACATTTACCGTGTAATTACACCCGAGTGAAAATTATTATTTACCACGAGTGCAGTGCACACAACCATTTGAAAACCTCACTCAACAACACATTAAATACATAAATATTCCTCGGATTTATTTCGCATTTATGTTTTTCTCATCCGTATCCTAACTAGAAACCCCACCAATACGACTATGTTTCATGCAGTCTTTTTTACGATACTTTATTCTTAGTTTACCCAAGGCGATGATAAATCGTATATTTTTAATAATTGTAATGCTTTTGAAAAAGCTTTTTTTCTACGCGAACTTATATTTGGAGCTTTGGAGGAAATTAATATGCAGTAATGAGTGAGAGATACATGGAAGTTTGAAATTAGTTAGGATTATTGGAGAAGACAAAAGCATTCGTGCTGAAGTTTGAAACAAGGCATTTTATGTGTTTTTCTTCTTTTTGTGGTTGTAGCAGCGAAAGAAAACATTTTTGTTGGTTGCAGTAATTGCAGAAATTGAGAATTTAAGCAATCGTTTTCATCCGGCTTTTGCATTACACTCTCACGAGTGTAGTGTTTCAAAGTTTACAGAAGAGCAATGTTCTCTGCAATAGTGCTGTATTCTGAAGTAAACAATAGTATTTATAAGTAGAAAAGCCTGCCTGCAATGAAATACCGTTTTCAATCAGGAATGTCTTTTCATAGTGTTTTTAAAAAGGAAACCTTTTGCAAAGAGTTAATATCCAGCATTAAAAACGAAACAATTTTCGTGCTAAAACAAGCGTAAAAACTAAAAGACTTGTTTGATAATACTTTGCTGTGAACTAGACATTTTTCGGAAAAGATGCATTATAGCCTTATATGCAACTTTGTAGAAATGTAACATTTGTGCATGCATACAACTTTGTTGTATGTAATCTGTGTTTTTACTCTTTATAAGTCCAAGCTGGATTCAATCTTGTAATAATGAGCTTAAAAAGAAAAGTCGAGAGCAGACAAGAAAAATTAACGATCCAAATCAAGCCAGATGCAGGAAAGCATCCAGTCACCATGCAGAAAACAACACCACATCACCACCACGATCATTATCAACAGAGCGGCAGATAGATAGTAGCAAGATCAACAACAACATATAAACATGCTTCAAAATATGGATAAAAAAAGTTAAGTCTGTGATTATTTCTACGACGCTGCCTGTGCGCTCAGCTCACAAAGTGCATGAATTCAATCTGCATAAAAACTAACGTTATACCTAGAAATGAACCCTTCATGCTACAATTTTGACTCTCCTTTTTTGACTCTACAAACCATAATTCCATATTATCTATCTACTATATACATGATTTCATGCAACGAGAATAACGACAAGGAGGAAAGATGCAAGCTGCAAGCATAGAGATTGAGCAGTTCTTACTATCACGATAATGTAGATGATGATGACGATGATCGAATCATCTAAATATGCAATGCTAAGGAGGAGGATGATGATGAGAAAACAAACTTATCTTCCAAGTTTCGAAGTCAGTACAAGGAGAAAATCCGCTTTTTTCTTCGTGTTGTAGTGTATACATGCTATTAATCCTTTCGATATTTCTGTCAAATATTCCTCTGTATCAATCCCATGAAATTTCTCATTATTCAGTTTCAAACATTCATTACTTTCTGTACTTGTTTATCCAAAACCGTATAAAATACACGCAAATCTTTTACGTGTGCAAAGTGCAAACAAAGCTACAGATCTTTTCTTCAAAGAAAAAATACGTTGATTTATATTCACCCTTATCGTTATACTACTCTTGTCTAGCCTAGTCCAAGTTGTATTATTTGGCTGGCTTGTTCGGTTATGATGAGAGAACCAACCGAACAACATAATAGTTTGGCCAAAATAAAATTCATGAATATATTTCATTCGTTTTTTTTCTCAAGTAGAAATGAGCAAAAAAAGAGCCGTCTTTGATTGAATTCATGTGTCATCAGGATGATGATGATGGTTCTTTTTTAAGTTGTGTTACAGTATGGAAGTAGAAAAAGGTAAACCGGGAATCTTGTACCATTAGCAAGCTTAATTTGTGATTCTGAAAATGTGTTGTAGCTACCAGAAAAGATCTCCTGCTGGGATATTACTACCAAAATTGTTTTAATCATGTTGTTCCATTGCCATGATCAAATATTGTTCAAGAATACAAATGAATGGATTAAAGAAGTAATAGTTTTATAGTGCTTTCTTAAATGGATTCAAGATTTTTTTTGAATTTCGTGAAAAACAATAACAATCGATCGTAGAATCATGTTTTATATCACAAAGTAAGATTTCAAACTTGTTGCTTTGTAATTCAATAGCTTTTTCTCTTTGTTTTATTCACGACAAACTGTCTTTTATGTAAAGTTATGTAGGCCTCCCGTGAAGATTTTTGATCAAATCTGTACAAAAATATGTATTTTGTACATTTGTGCGTACATTTTGTGCGTATAGCATTGTTTGCTCTACGTCATTCTGTAGATTAATGGGATTCTGAATTATTTACTGTGCGTATGACTGACAACAAGGATAGTAAAACTGATTATTCTCGGGAAATTTCGTTTTTACGCTTGTATTCAACAAGAATATATGCTATCTTCTTGCTTTTGAAATCTTACATGTAAATATTTCAGTACACATGAAGGAAGACAATATTCAATGTTAAAATGTTAAATGAGCTAAAAATCCCTTTATAACAGTTAATATCAATGCAGTTTTACTATAACGAGGGAAAAACTCAAAACACGTCGAATAAGGTTTAAATATGGATTTTTCCGCATTATATTTGGTTTTATTTCCTTGTACACACACACCTTTCAATAACGACGATACAAATCACTGGTAACTTTATAAAAAATGCATTGAAAAAAAAATCAAGCCAACCGTCTTCGCTGTTCGTTGACGATAAAACGGAGAAAATTGGTTATTGCACGTTGTCTGCCTTGCAGATGTACACAAAATGAATGAAAAGTTTCATGTTTATTTGATCGAAGTGGGAAAGATTTCATACATTTTTTATGTATTCATTAGGTACATTGTATAGAGAGAATCAAGCGTACAATCACAGATATGCCATTTTCACATAACATTTTTTATTTAAATTCTCTGAAATTGTTTATTTACATACTGGAGGCGTAGCACATGGCTTGCCGTCTTCTTTTTCCTATGGAAAAAAAATTCGATACAAAGCTCGGTAAATTGATTACTGAGAGACCAAAATCAAATTTTCACTTGAAATTTGACGGATATAAAAAACCGTATACAAAATACATGTTATGCCTTATTGAGGTATAGTTCAGACAAGCGTACAAGGTTTTATAGCCTATTGACTAAATAAAATAATAACAACCCAAAAACACAACTTTTCAATCAGGAAACCTTGTTAAAACTTCTCCAACTCAAGATAAATGGCTTTAACCAGTATAAGTGAATAGTAGCTTGCTTGGTTTTTTCTTCTGGATTGGTTCCAGCATAAAACTTGTGTTTGATGATTATTTTGCTCTTTCACCCAAATCACAAATTTTATGGCCTTGTTTACACCTTGATGATAACTTGTACTTTCAATATCCTTATTTCAAGCCAAGCTGCTAAATTTCTCCCAGTAATCTATGTGTAGTTCCTATTCTAATCTTTATTCTTTCTGTAAATGTTTTCCGTTTAACACTATTTGCAAGAGCTGTTGTCTACCAAACAAATGGTAGATACGATAATAAAATGTTTAGAGAAAAAATATGGACAACAAATAGTGATAAATAGGAAGGCAAACACGCACAATTCAACTGTGAGTCAAAGTACAAAAAGGCAAAATGAGTTGTTTTAGAGCTTTTTTCCCAAGAACAATAAAAAGTTCAAACAAACGTTTTTTACGTGGTCTCATTTTACAGTGGCTTCCGCTTCGTCTCCTTTTACAGTGATACGTAAAGTACGAAACTTTTAACGAAGTTGAAGTTGCTGAGTATGCAATACTAGATAAAAACTTGTGAATGTGAGAAAGTTTTTTTTAACCTTGAATAGTTCTTGAAAGATAAATGTGTGCTAACATGTACAAAGCATAATATTATTTGAATGTGAAGGCATATTTCATGTATCTTTACACCTACACCACTGGTGTAAGACTCCCCAGCAGGTAATGTTGTTTACCTAAAACATTCAATATGTTCCCTTTACTCTCTTTGCATTGTTAATGCTTGAAATTCAAAGTCTAAATCTATTCTTTTGAATAGAAAAGTACCACGAACAAAAAAAAGATTTGAAACACGATTTATTGTCAGTCTGCGCACAATACATTGTATGTACATTCCAGAGAAACTTCATGCGTAGAGTATACTTTTTCAAAGTTTATTTTTCTGTTTGGACAGTTTTACAATAATGTGACGCAAATTCAAGCGTAACGCAAAGTTTGACTGCTTTCATATCTATGAAATGCACATGCGCTGTTGCAGCAGGAGTTTCAATAATCATGAGACATGTATAGTTTTGTTTTTAGCAGTGAATCAGAGAAAAGTCAGGTTGAACTTGAAATATAATGTGTTTGCATGGCTTAAAACAATTCTTCAGGACCGAAACTTTATTTGCTGTGATTGTCAAGTTTGCACAAGGATTACCCACGCATCTGTAACCAAAATTTACATAAATTGATTTAGATTGTCGGAATAAAAGCAAAATGTTCTGATTTAAAATATTCAATCAATATTGACGATGAGCATGCATGGCTCAGGTGATCATTATAATATATACTATATACACATGAATTCAGTGATGTAGAATTGTTCAAATTTCTCCCCTTTTCTTTTTTAAAGATGTGGACTGGTAAGCATATAGCTTTTGGCCGCAGATGTGCTAAATGCAGAAAGATAATTTAGACAAGTGAATTGTTTTGTTATTTTGCTTTTGTTTGCATGTTCTAGCTAATGTCAGCTCAGATTTATTTGTTAAACTTATCTAGACATTAATGATACTGGTGAAAATATTACGGTTGCGTTTTGCCTGCATTTTCAATTTATGTCTGCCTTTGCCTAACTATAGCTTACATGTTGGCAGTTATGAAACTTCCGTATTGTCATTATTATGCACATATCTATTACCATTTTGGCTCTTTAGATACACTTTGTCTCTTTCAATAACTCCTACTGTTGCCGCCGTTTTTCTTGTCAGAAATGTTAGAGCAAGCACGCGATTGACTATAAGGATTTGTTCTGTCGTCTGCTGATCTCGGTGTGTGTAACTTTGTGCGTAAATTTACTCCTTTGACTAAACGGTTGGCTGGTTATAGTAACTCGAGGAGAGAATTTAGAAATGCAAATAAGCTACCCATCCATGCACAAAACTCTCAAGCTGAAATGAATGAATAGAATAAATGATGAATTGGGAAGGATGCTATGCGTTATTTCCTGTTCCCTCTCTTTGACTGGATACAATTTTAACTTATAATATTACAGTCATCAAAATCAAATGGGATATCCCACTTTGACAGCAGCTGCTGGTGAGGTTTCGGTAAGTAGGAGTGGAGTAACATGCACAAGCTCACTTTTGTCTATGGTGCTGTTGTTATTGCTGATCATGATAATGATGATGACGGTAGACAAAGTATTATTTAAAAGAAAAGATAAATTGCTAGTGGTGCTACTGGTGCATGGCAAACTGACAAGGTAGGAAGTATGTATTTCCAATTCAAAACTGTTGTTATTATGATGCTGCGATGTGATGATGATTGCAACTCGCAACTGCTTGACACAAGAAGAGTGTATTGAGTAATCCTTCTACTTATGTTGAATTATATATTACACCACATCATCAAGGACTCGTGGTTCATAAGTATTTACAGCTGTAAGATTACAAGAACCACTACCACCACTTGAAATCCATGCTGGTATGAAGATAAATAGAAACGTATAATAAGTTTATTATGATGGTAGCATTTAGGGGCCAAATGCCTAAGCCGAAAGTTCTTCTTCGTCTCGTCTCGTGTTAATCATCTCGAATAACTCAATTCATCTATTTCATCCTACCTATAAATTCGTGCCTGGTGTTTTTCAACTTCAACGTGTTATGTTATTGTATGCCCACATTTTCTTTCTTCTTTCTTGTGATTGTTAATTGAGGAGAGCGTCAAAATTTATGACACATTGTTTTCTAGATACCTTTTTGTGTAAATCAACTATACAAAAATGTAGGAAGTATTGAAGTAAGCCTTTATCCGTGGGCTCAAGAGAAAACTCCCATAAATATTTTCTGCATTTCATTTTCATTCCCTCAAATATAACCCACTCACTACTGCTAATAACAGCAGCGACTGTCATTTTTGCCGATGTGAAGTTATTTTCAGCGAACGAAGTATAAACTTAATTATTTATCTACGACAATATTATGATGATATTTTGCTGTTGGCGTAGTCAACTATATCAAGGTGAATAGAGCCAATCATAATGTGATTTTATTTTCCCTCGAGACTAGTTATTAAATGTAATGTAACGTCAGCGTTTAATTCCTCATTCCTTTGCTTTGAAATGAAAATGACGGTCATTTTGTGGTAAGCGGTAAACACCATCATCATGATTGTCACATAATATATTAATCATTTGATCGGGCGTTGGTGGCAAATGCCAAAACAGAGGGGACACACGAGAGAAGAAGGCAAACGAATAACTTTTTAGTAGGTGTATTTTGTGTGACAGTACAAAAACGTGACACAGTAATAATCATGATAAGTTTTGAAAGTTACAACTGAAAGTCAGGACAGGACTCAGGACAGGCTCCAAAAAGTTTTTGACTGATGTTCTTACGATATTATTATGATAGTTTGCTTACAAACATTGTTATTGTGTATGTCGCAAGTTATTATTACGGGAAAATGTTAAAGAGTACAAAAGACGTTACGTTGTTTTGGTGCTTGAGCTTCGTTCGGGTTTTGGTAAGCGCTACCTCTGTTGTTTTTGTGGGAGCTCCTGGTGGTGTCCCGTCAACTTTTATGAATGATCTTTGTTCTCATCTACTTTTCCACACAAACATGCTTTGTTTGTCTGTGCAGAGAAACGGCTCCTCCATTTATATTATAGCCTCTCTATGTTTATATTTCTGTAATCAAACTAGTTAGTGACAATCTCTTGCTCTTAACTAAACAATTTTACTATGCTATCTTCACATCGTGTTCTTAGTCGTTCCATTCGTTTCAAGGCCAGCACTTACTTTCATGATTTCCCTCAGCAGCAAACTGAACAGAGGCGCATAATGACTGTCACAAAACATGATGTGATATCATACATCATTTACTAGCGACGGTGTGTAGTAAAAGCTGTCTGATATGATTGCTGATGGCTACATAAAAAAAGAGCCACCGAGGTGAGCTTCTTGCAACGAGCAAGCTCATATAAATAAGAACATTTTATATCGTAGTTCATCTGGTCTTGCTGGTGGGTTGGTTTGGTAGACTATTATACGTGAGTGTAAGAGTTATTTTATACATAACTTGTACATTTATTATGATGAAACACGTTTCGAACCAACAATGGTTATGGTTATATTATGAGTTCAGCTGGTACGGTGGTATTTTCGAAGTGGTTGAAAGGAATATGAAATTGTTGCTGGATGCATTATTATTTACACACACACGTTTTTCTTCATTCATAGTCAGAAACGGTGTGGTAGTTGCAGTGGATGCGGCAGTCACACATCATATCTAGACAGGTTACCTACAAGCAAGTAACATTCTCAAAAAAAGTAGAAGCTCCATCTCATCACAGAGAAGCAAGTTTGTAGTCTATGTTCTATCATAAGAGAAACATCAAACAGAAAAGCGAGAGAAATGATACATTAATCATTCATCCATGTAGGAAAAGTGTGTGCATTGTGAGTACACCAGCTAACACATTATACACACCATCATCATCGTCATCCATATGCATTCATCCATTCCAACCAGCCATCCATCTCATGTCACCCAGCAGTCGCGCCTCTCTGATGCGAAAAAAAGAATAATAATGATGATGATGTTTGAGAAAATGGCTAAAAGTCAACAAAAAACAGTAACTTGCGTGGTTCATTCAGTTATACGTATGTGCTGTACATTAAAGTAATAAATTGTGTATGTAGTATTTATTTATGGCAGGTTGTACTGTCATAGGAGTGTGCGTTTACTTATACGAGCACACATAAAAGATTACATTTTAACAAACGCCACACACACATATATTCCATTCGCACATCCGTATACCCATTTTTATTTGAACGAATAAGGTAAATGGCTTTGGGTTTCCGGTTAGAAATGTGATGTATGAAAAAATAAAAGTAAAATCACCGCATTAACTCATGTTATTTTACTACCACACGGTTAAGTAACGTTGATAAAAATGTTTTAGGATAGATCATCCGCTACATGATGCTCTCTGTTGTCAACCTCTCTTGACAGTGCAATAGTGCATGATGAGATGAGTAAGATGAAAGTGATGTTACAATATTGGCTTTGCCGTTGATGATGATGAAAACAATTTTCATTGGTGTAGATTTCCACATTGTAAGCTCTGTAAATAATGTCAATAAACATGGGGAATTCTCTTCTGAAAAAAATACGAAAGGGAGAAAAAAGAGGCTTTTTCCAGTCTCGCCAATTCACACGGATTTTCAGTACCATTCATTCAGTTTATCAGCTAAAAATATCCATATACCCTGACGAAAACACAAAACATCATCATGATGACACCCATCAAAGTATATAATCGATCTTCATTCTCAGTGAGGTTTTATTATTTAGGATAAGGAAAGATGTTTTGTATGTATTTTTGGCTATTGTCAAGTTTTTCATGGTCATGGTCCCTAGAATATCCATTTTATCTAGGGATGATATCCTAATTATTGCCTTGTGTTGTTTTCATGAAACAGTGTTTTATGTATACGAAAAAAAAAAACTTTTAAAAGTGACATTTACTTTTAATGAGAATACCCAGAAGGGAAATAATTTTTATTTTGGTGATGGTGGTAGTAATTTTGTCCAAAAAGTAAGCATAGTGGTCTTTTTTGAAGAGCTATTTAGAGATTTCTGCTGACGCGTTTGGCATGATGGTTTGGCCAAAGAGGCCCATCATTGTCCTCCATCCATGGTTGAGTGACTTATACTTTTCCCTATTGTGAAAAGTCAGTCATGGAGTTGTGCCATTTAAGGATGAAAATGTACAATTGTTTTATCGTCTGTGGTAAATGCAATCGTCAGCAGTGGCATACGAAATGAATGACGATGTGACTGAAAAAGTGGAAGAATAAAAGGGGAAAAATCCTTCTCTTTTGCACTTTTACTAACAAGCAAGTATCAAATTGGGAGTTGAGTTGACTATGCAGAAAGCAGCCAAAAAAATGGGGATAGAGAAGTTAGTCCCATAAGGCTTGTTATCAACCCAGAAGGCAAAAATGAATTTTGCAGTGTGAGAAGTACCAGACATTCTTATAATATGACGATGATGACATAATAAAAAGTTGCACTTATTCAAGTAGGAAGATAACAGGGAGAAGCAGTATTATAAGAGCTGCTGTCAGAACTTTTTCATCTGCATGTTTCGTCAAATAAAGTTAACAGAGGTTGCTCGTACCGCATTACCATCGCCATCCTTTACCCTTACATCTTTCCTCGATGAAAAGTAAAAGTGTGCAAGCTCAATATTCATTTGTCAAAGCCCATTACTTTCATCGCTTTCATATGATAGTAGATATCAGACACCAGAGTCATAAGAGTTGAGGAGAGTCAGCTTTTCACCCTTGAATTTTTTGTACTTGATGAACGAAACCACGCACTATGCATATTGCTAACTCAAAAAGTAAAGGAAAGTTTGTCTTTTTGGATGCATTATCTAGAAACTTGGTTGTGGTAGTGGTGTACTTGCAGGGAAAAGAAGGGAAAAGTGAACCGACGAAAACGACTTTAAAACTCAATGTTCTGTACGTCCGTGTATAATTTGATATTGTGTGTGTGCCATGCGTTCTGTCTTGTACACAGTGCATTGATTTCAATGATGAGTTGAGGAAGTGCGCAAAAGACACGTGTGGCTTGAGATGATGATGGTTCTGGCTCGCTCGCACATAATAGTGCACATTATGAATTATCTTTATTTTTCCAAGCGAGGAAAGTTGCTAGATTTAAAAAGCATGAACTAATGGAATCAGTGCAGGAACATTAAAAACGGGAGATGTATAAACTCCCTTTTTTGAGTATCGACAACCAAAGCTGTCTTGCTATATGATGGGCCATGCTATGCAGTATGTATGAGTGACTGTTTGAAGCAGAATTATAAATCTCTGTTTTGGTAATGCATTCACCAGTAAAAATTACGCTTGTTGAAGTACGCTATATAATATGAATTAAGATTAAGGCTGTTCAAGTAAATTGAGACAAATATATGGTGGTGGGGGTATAAAAAGGAGAGGGCACAGATGTATTTGCACATTGGTACGTCGTAAAACAGAGGGATATAAAGTAAAAAAAGAGTCAGGAGTAGAGTCGCGTGGCAATTGAAAACTCTGTTTGAAACCATCTTTTGTTTGTGTCCCTTCGTAAAAAAAAAAGTCCCCCACGGGGACAAATACTCCCTTGTTATATCAGCCTACAATAAAATTATAATGTAAAGAGAAATGGTCTTTTATCAGAACATTTTTCTCTCTGCTTTCATGCATAAACTCATGATGTGGCATTATTATCTAGACAAGAGTAGTGAATTTTACTGATTTTTTCTCTTTTCCGTTCTTTTAATCACCATAGCGGGTGCACAGTGCGTGTAGGGGTATCTCTTTTTACGATTTTGTACTTGGTAATCCAATACCAGACCTCTATAATAATGTGTGATTCAGATTCAGTTTATTTTCCCTCGTCCTCTTATATAATAATAAGATATTTATGTGATGCTTTATGTTATTTGATATGCACAAAGGAAAACGATAATAAAAGAGAAAAAATCTATCATTTCAAACTATTTCATTAAAAAAAACACTGGATTTGATTTACTCCTACAAAAATTTGGTTGCCTCCTCTTTGTATCATCTATAAAGTGATATAAAAGGACGAGGTAAACTGTTATCAAGAAAACTGATCATGTTAGCAGTGTCGGTGGGTATAGAACACTCTTTGCTCTGTGTAAACTACTCATTTGCCACACTGCTGTGCTAACTGCGCTTTCTAATCTTTGTATCAGCTGGAAAGATAGTTTTCTGAAGGATGGGCGGGTTCCTCTACAGCTCCTTGGGTGAGTTGGAGTTTGAGCATTGAATTGAATCCTTTTATTTTATCATCATCATGATCACTGCAGAAACAGCAGCAGTTAGACAAGTTTGGAGAATTATGTCTGCTCTTTATTTTCATCTCATCATCGTGTTTATCAACTGCTCACTATTTTTTTATCCTTTGCTCTCTTCCTCGTCATTATCATCAACAGCAGTTTCACCAAAACCTGCTATTAAGCTCATCATTGATAAGAAAAGAAGGAGAAACAGCCACACTTCTTAAGCAAAATGGCCTGCTGCAAGGCATAATACATTGAAGTAATAATCTTCTCGTCTTTAACTATTTGGATGATTCACTTCATCATAACTTTACGCAGTATGCGTACGTAAATGGCGTACATATAATTGAAGTACATTACGGCCCACTACACGAACATTCAAAAACATGAATAGCCGCAAGTGAGTATCTGCTGCTGCGAATGAACGATGTAACAATAATGATGTTTGATTGCAGTTGTACTTACACTGCTCAGTTCAAGTTAAAACGGTATTCAAATCGGGAGAAAGAGAGGTGCAGTTCAAAAAATTAAAATGATATTATCACAGATTATTAACAGCACCACCATCATTTTTCTTTAACTCACGTTTTCGATATGGATCGATCATCGATAGTGGGTGCCTGGAGGGGTTTGGAATGTTTCAAAATGGAATGAAAACTAATCCGTTTACTATACAATTCAATATAACAGCTAGACATATAAAGTCACTATCTTACCACACACCAGTGCAGTGGTCGGGGTGAACATAAACAATTTTTCGAGTAGTCAAAATTATGGAGCAAAGAAGGAAGGGATGAAATCCAGAAATAAGAATTACGGTTAAATTTTGATACGCATCCACACAAGAAAATATGGAAGAGTATAGATACCATTCGGAAGACTTGCTCTCAATTCAATTGATTTTTTCCCTTTCTCTGGTTTTGGTTGATCCCTCATGAATTGATTTTCAATAGACTAAAAAAGCTAAACCAGAAAAGTGTTACGTAAAGCCACGAAGCTCAAATCCAAATAAATGCAATAGGGGTTATGTCATCTTCTATAATGATATATGTTACCAAAATTGTATCCGTATTAGTTCTTGTTGTGTGATCACTACATTACATTGTCAAAAAGGTACAAGGTATTGATGTGGAACGTATGTTATGCTAGGACTAGGACAAGGGGTCGAGATTTAGTTCTCAATTTTTGTGTCCAGTGACCAGTCGCTTATTCAATGAATAGAATATGTGCATACAAAAGATTATTACAGAAATAATACGTTTTCTATGAAGAAAATAATGTGCACAGCAAAGCTATATAAACTTTTACCGTATAATACACTTTTATATCGTATTGTGTACAGTTCAGTAAATCAGTCACATTTCCTATTTTTCCTCCGTGAATGACTGTGAGAGGTTGACAGTACGATTTTCAAGCCAACAGACTCAAGTTTTGTCCTTCGTCTCATTTATTCGGTGAATGTTGTTGAATTCATCACTTCCGTGGCGCCCGTATTTCACATTTCCACTCTATCAACATTTCCGCTTCAGTGAGTACCGATTGATTATCGAGAAACTTATTTATTATGTGCTTTCTACGCATTCACAAAAACATGTATTTCAACAAAACTACCATTGGTTTGGTACTACATGTTTGGGGTTTTCCAAGATTCGACCAGCCACTTCTTTATTCTCCACTCGTATAGTTGAAGAAAACATTTATACTCTTCATTTGATAAAGAATGGATAACACATTCAGTATAAACATCATCGCTGTAAACACAAAATCCCAATCAGTTACCAAAATACTAAAATACTGTAATGCTGATTATTTATTTCTCTTTCTCTCATTGGATGATTATGTAGTACGAATTTTACATTTACACTCATTCATTTCACTTTTCTTCCTTAGCATCAGTACAAAAAATTTGTCCCTAATAAAATGTACTCAACGATAATAGAAATGCATCCGTCCGACCCGAGCAGCTATTATATACCATGTTGTTTATTATAGGAATGAATAGTAGCGTATGCTTAACAAAAAATATGAATAGGGAAAAATGATTGAAAGGTACAAAAAGAATGAACGTTCGGGTACGTACGTATGTGTTCCATGAAACATGTGTTGAGTGTGTAGTGTAATAAAGCACTTGCACAAAAAGGAGTAATATTATATAGATTAAAATATATTTTCAGAAAATAATTCATATTGCCATTTGCAATCACAAATAATAAGGCAACCAGGAAAGGAAAGAGAGGGTCTAGATGATCATGAATTGATGATGATGATTACATATTACGTACGTTACGTATATTATATAGCACCAAAAGTAAAAAATGTGTATGCATTATGCATTAATGCTTCGTTGCATATCTATCCTCCACTTCCACAGAAAAAAAAATACTCTTTATTCTTCTTATTTTATATACCTTTTTACGAAATTCTATCCTATTCCATCATCAAATGAAGTTGACGACAACAACTCTTAGAAAAAAGAAGAGAAAAAAGGATGATGACGATGATTATCATGAGTTTGTGCTTTTGTCAGAATAAAGTGAAAAATGCTTCAGTGAATTCGTAAAGAATTATGCTAGTATTCACGTAACTTATACTATTATAAATGCGTATTTTACGAGCTGACTGTCTGCATGGGCTCTCTGTTCCTTTTTTTGAGTGTTGTAGTCACTAGTCAGTCGCAGTTGAGTCGGGACTTTTTATTGTCATTTTTGTATGCGTATAAAAAGAAAGAATAACATAACACATGGATAAATCCTCTTAGAACGTTCACTTTCCCAACCTAATGGGTACGCATGTATGCGCATGCAAGGAAAGAATTGTAAGCAAAAAAATGGCATTGTGAGTGAATATATTGGACTAATCCTTGGTATACACAAACTATAATACCATATTACGCTTCAAACTGTAAAGAAAGCAAAAACCTGATTGTGAGCTTACTTTGGTTGGTAAAAATTTCTTTGTTTGTTAGAGTCACATAAATATAACCTACATGTACGTAATATACACATGTCATGCCATGTCAGTCAAAGTCATTCATTGATATGATGACGGAAACTTTATACATTTTGTGATATGATGATGATGTGTAGTAGGAGTAAAGCAAGATGATGATTTGATGGCAGTGAATGTGAGGTAAATTATGTATGGAATCCGATCCGAACCTTTTCAACCTTGTTATTATTGTAGCATCATGACTCAGGAATATACCCTATAGGTAATCTTAGCGTGTGGCCAATCACCCCACCAGATATTCTTCTTCATTACAAAAAATATATAGTGTGATGGAACCAATTCGATAATACTGCTTATTTCATTGCACCATGTTTCGTTTAGCTAAGGTTTCACTTCATTTTACTATGAGCCAGTCTTTTCGTACGCACCTGACAGGTTTACGTTCAAAATATACGACTGCTTGTGCAAATATAAACAAACGATTTCAAGTTACTTTTTTGTTATATTAAATTTGGACTATGTATGTACTATGTTTAGTACTCCATCCAACCGTCTTCGTGTCAGTTGATAACACTCTCCATGAGTTTTGTAAATAAACATAGGCATACAAGCTGCCTGTCATACGCCAATGCTATGCTACTTGTGTGGAACTTGGGAAAGTCACGAGAAACTGGATACTACAATCAAACAACTGAAAATGTTCTGAGAAATCGAGTTCCGGGTGAAATGTGGCACCCTGTCTACTAATATAAAAGTACCAAACTACACCGATTACCAAACTGCTTCAATGTTGGCAATGGCAAATACACATAACGTGCAAATTTCTGAACGTGTGTCCCTTACGTGACACATATTGTACACAAGAGGTTTCGTTCGTATCAGGATTATTATGATTATTACGTGTACTTTATGTAGATTTGCAGATCATTATGCATAATAATATGGGTTACGTGAACACGCACATAGTTTTCCCAATATTATTATTGCCTTTCTCTTTGTACAAGTGCTACGATACGAGGACTTAGCATCGGGCGGTTTCTATGTTGCTGTGTCTATCGCGAAATTTTATTCTCCTCCTGGCACACACGGAAAAACACAACCAACAACACAATTTACAGATAAGTTGGAAAGGGAAACAAGTCACAAGTGCAATAAACCTTTCTACTTTATAGTTATAGCTTTGTCCAGAGTTTTTTAAATGGAACAATACTTTGTACATTATAGTCTTTACTATTGCGTATTTTGTATTTACTGCAGCTACTTATTGCTTATATTTGTACGTAATTTGCTAGTCTGCAGCAAAATACAAATTTGGCTTGGAGAATATAATAGGGAAAAAATACTCGCAAATGGAATGAAAGTGGTAATTCAAGCGCAAATAAACAATCTAAATCTAGCTACATTGAACAATGGAATGGAAAGAGATGTTTTCTCAATTTTAATGGGGATTTTGGGGGGTGGGTGTGGGTAATAATGTATTTGTAACAACAGGATGGATAAAGGTATGAGCATGATAATGATAGTGTAATCTACAAACATACATACATGGGCATGCAGTTAACAATGAAAGTAAAAAAGAATATCCTGAATTTCGTATGTACATTTGCTTGTTATAACTTTACATTGTGAATGTATGGATGTTTGGAAAAACGTAAAGTTTGGGTTTAATTTTCCAGTAGCGATTTAGTAGCGAACATGTTTTCTGTTGCTTTATGCTCTCTTGATGTTTTAAATTCCGTATGTATAGAAATGAAGGAATTACACGATGACTGTCTGTGGAACTTGAGTTTTTGTTATCTTTTATATTGCATCGTATTGTTGTTGTCATTTGCTGATCATCATCATTATTAGACCTAACACAAATTGTATAAAAACAAGTTTCGTTGTATAAATATATAGTTAGCTGAAACGCAATAATTGTCTTTGCAGCTCTCATTTCACTCAGGTGAGAATAGTTTTGATAGAAAAGTCCATAAAACGGCACACACCTACTTTAGCGTGGCGGTAATAATAAGTGGCAATAATACTACTTCCGATCATGAGGCTCGTTGTTGTAGTCTCGTGCGGATGCCATTTCAGGAAAGTGGTAATAGGTTTGGATAATAGAAAGATATAAACTTTAGGATTATGTGGTGATAGGGATTATCGTGAAACAACTATTATTGCTCGGGGTAATTGTTTAAGCCATTCTCATCCTGATCACTGATCGCCATATCTCTAGTACGCTTGGTGGTAATGATAATAATGGCGTTTCATGTAATGCCACTTATCGTTAGTGACTACTGAGCTTTGGTAACGAACGAACAGCGTCAGTAGTCACATTCGCAATAATACTTAATACTATAATAACACTTATGATTTGAATTGAGAAGTAAAAGAAAACAACTGACAAACTAACCAATTCCAAAACTCATGGATGCTTGGTCATTATACTATTCAAATTGTTCCATATATTGTTTTAGCTGCAGTTGTTCTTTCATTAAGTGGCTGTGGTCTGCTGGTCCACTTATGTTTGGCGAAGCACAAACTCTATGCGTACGTATATATGTGCGTGTATAATAGTGTCCATGTCCAAAATCTCTTTCCTATTGATTTTAACCTTTACATGGATATGATAATTTTCTCATATTAACATGAGTACAAGAATCAGATAATAAATGGACAGCTACTAAAATAACTGACGAATTTATTAAAACACCAACAGATTTCAGAGATCAGTTAATGCACCATGTTGGAAACTAAGATAAATTGACGTCTCTTGACGTTTGGATGTACGTCGCTCGGTGTAATGATCATAATATGTAATAATATTCCGCGCAAATGAATGGCAGAGTAATGAAGGAATGTAATAATGTTGACACGGTCTGTTCACGAATGTTGAGCTATACGGTTACATACGATTAATTTGTATGTGCGTAGACACTTTCAATATTTGCATTTTTATTAGTTTCATATATAAGAAATGTACCATATTTTTATGTAAACACATAAATAGCTTGTTAGAATGGCCATAGCACTGAATTTAGTGAAAGCGAAATTGCTAACACAATGACAAGAAAAACAGAGATATGATTCATTCCTTTCTACACTTGTTCTAGAGGGTATTTGGCAGCAAATTTTCAGACAGACAGACAGACCCAACAAAATAATCTTTTCAGTTTCAATCGCTTCATAAACCAAACTAGTAGATTGGCTATTATGAGCGTTCATTTCATTGAAATGAAATTTCATTCCATTCCAATTCTCCATTCTTTCAGCAATGCACTTGACATAGCTTTTTCTCTGGAAACTCAACATGAGTCCACACTAGTATTGTTGATGATGATATCAACATTCGCGCTTTGTATTTGCCACATTCATAACTATGCATAAATTTCTTTGCAGCAAATATGATGATATATCATAAAAAGAGAAAATGAGAGAAACTGCTAAAATTTGAAGATTAGCACATTAGAGTAAACGGTACGATACCTAATACAATGGGTGTGTGGAGAGTGTATGTCAGAAAGGGAGAGATCAGTTTTACTCTTTACATATACTTCTCTTCTCGATTACTCTACACTCTGTTTCTTTGTTTACTTGACTCTATTCGAGCTTGCTTGCGTATGTTTGTTTTTCTGATAGCGAAATGTTGATGCAGATTGCTCATGGGTTTATCTGTGCTGTTTCTTCATGCTGTAACATGAAATTGGTTATATAAACACAACCATACACACACGCAATCCAACGCAACGTGGATACAATAATGTATTTTCATTCATACTTCACTGGGCTGCAAAGTGTTTAGTTGAGTGTACACAAGTAATACAATGAAAATCCTAGTAATGTGTTAAAGTAAAATGTTTTCCTTGCAGTTCTCTGTCTGCTCCGCTTTTTTGTGGCTTGTGTATGTTCAATTTGTAACTGACTAATTCCAGCTTTGCTACATATCTCCTCTTGTGATGGTACACCGAAGTAAATAGTAAACTGTAGAAATGGGTGTTGTAAAAGTAGCAGCAAATGTGATAACTGCTACGCTGTGTGTGTTTTGAACAGGCAAAGAGAATAATTTCTTTGGGAAAACTAATGTTACCCTCATTCATCCAGTCAATCCTTGACTCAATCCTCGCAGTCATTTCTTGACTTGGCAAATCGACTTCCAAACACAAAGACACTAAAAGAATAGAAAGAAAGACGATACGAGAAACTGGAAAATATATAAAAGAAAAGAAAGAGGAGGAGGAGAGCTCAGAGACTGAGAACAACATGGAAAGAAAACGGGATTTCCTTTTTACAATGCTTATCTTGAGAGTAATGAGAAGCGACATTGTGAATGATGATGATATTCTTGGCTCCGTTCCTGACGTTTTACTTTAGAGACCATCACATTTCACATCACACACACCATCAAGAAGAGAGCAAGAGCACAAGAGAAGAACGATGAATGACGATGGCTTTGAGTAAACATAGATTAAAAAGTCTGCAAAGTTAATTTATCGTCAGAAAATCGTTTCTTTTCTACTTCGTTTCCTATTGTTTTCAAATAGGACTCCGATTGTACTTGCACATTTTTTGTTTGAAATGGATCACATTGCATAGCAAACAGAGAAAATTGTGTGCTCAGTGCACTAAAGGCAATAATAGCAAAACAGCAGGAGGTTTTCTCTTTTGGACTTAAAATTACTTACGAGAAAAGAAAATTTAAACAAAAACATTTCAAAGATGAATGCAACTTAAATGACTAAAACTTTTAAAACGTCAGAATAGTGAAAATACCTTGCTATCAAGTTAAAATTTGGTATGTGTACATTACCAAATGTTATTTATTTTTTCTTCCTTATTTTTTTTCGTAAAAAATCGAGAAAATTATCAAGGCATGGTTGGATAAGAACTCAATATCTTACAGTATGTTGAGTATTTAATAGATTTTATAAGTATAGTTCACGCATTGTACAGTGCATTCGGATTTATTTACGTGCGCTTTATTCAGTGCAAATGAATTCCTGGAAGTAAAAGATTTAAATTTAAAATTCCTGAAAGGAAATCCGTCTTCCGTTTGAATACCGTGTGTCATGCTTGTGATTTAATAGTAGGATTATCAGCGAATTAGCTTTCGTGGTTTGGCGACATGAGTTATAACCCTTCAACTGGTTCTCGAAAAGGTATTTTCTGAATAAAACGAGTGCACAAAGTTATATGTATTTATGATTCATATATGTTTACTTTAAATTATACTCGTATAGTGTTACGGGTAATGAAACTGTAATAATGAGTCTTAAAAACTGTTACAGAAAGCAGTTTCTGCACATTTTCAAGCCATTATGCCCGGCTGCTTTTCTTTAATCATACGAAATTCCGGTGCTCACTCATTCATTACTCGAAAAGTCAGGGAAAGGAAGTATGACAGCATGCTGCACGCTTTTGTACTTTTGAAACTTAGCAATCTCCGCATTTTCGTAGTTTTTCTTTGTAGCATTAGTGGAAATGCAGTGTAATATACTATCAAGGAGGTTCCATAATTTTAATAGGGGAAATATAAAAAAAGTTGTAAACCACATACATCACAGTTATGCTGGTACATTATGACCAGGTATGAAATGATGATATATAAGTTACTTGAAACTTTTGCCTATAGCAATTGCTGGCAGGCTTGCGTGCTTAAAATTTACAAACTGCATATATAGGACTTTCACTGCAGGCAATGTACATTTCCATGTTATGTATGTGGAATCAACTTCATCTTGTCTTACTTTCTGTTCTACAACCACACAACTGACCCTAGGAGTGAAAATTCTCTCTGGTGCCTTTAGTGGTGAACTTTGGAAAATTAGTGGTAGTAAAGAGGTGCCAACCAGCACAACACACAAATGTATGTTGACTGTTCTGGTTCCCTTGCTGGAGTTGCATTCTAGATGTTTATGTTGTACAAGATAAACTGAGAAAAGCCTGAAGAAACACACAAACTTCCATACATACTTCTAAAAACATCTTGTTTGCTGAAAGCATTAGTAAAACGGGAAGTGAAGTACGAAATCCCTTACTGCTTCTTAAGTACTTGAAGAATACTGGGCAAAGGAACTCTTCGAACTTTTGAGTCACGGGTACAACTCTGCTTGGTTTGGTGAACTTTCATTCAACCATATGTTTTGAGGTTTTTTTTCTTATATAAAAAAAGGTACATTTTGAGGAATTCTGCAAATGGAAGGTTCAGGAATGACCACTTAGAAAAGAAGGGAGTTGTAAGGTTTCACGAAACTGAAATTGATGTAATTGCTCTACCTTTCATGTTTTATACCTTTTAAAGAAGGTATATCTTTATATATATTTAATGTTATGTGCGTTGTTCACTTTTTCTAGCCAACATGTAATTATCATTTACATTTTATAGCTTAAGATAAATAGGATGAACCTTTTAAAAAACAAGATAAAAATTGAAACATTTCTTTAAAGTGTGAAAATTTTATGCTCTAAGCGTTTTTGCGCATTCATTTTTATGACAAACAACAATTATCTATCATTGTTGTTACGTATAATTTACAAAAATTACACCATGTTTTTAACCCTCTACTCTCGTTTATAGAATAAATAAATAAATAGAGAAATTATTGATTGCACATGTCCAGAGAAGTTAGAGCACTTTTGTAGTGTGCTCAACAATTTTTTCAAAACAACCTGTAGTTGTTTTCTCTTTTTGACTTTATGTGTGTGTGTGCTCTTCGTTCACTCAGTTTTAAATGTTTTATTTTAAATTCCATATCCAAAAAGTGCTCTTAATCGAATCGCTGAAATACAAACGGTCTAATTATTTTAACGAGCTCACTAAAGTAAAATAGGCAACAGAAAAAATGGGCTGAACGCAATCGGAATTATTTAACATGAAGACAGCGAATTTTTAACGAAAAACATTCTTTGCCAATGCACGAGAAGGAGAAGTATTTCAGGAAGTTACAAGTATAAGCCCCATACTTTTAAACGTTTGCGTAAAGTTATGAAATTATGAAAATTTAACATTTCTGTAGTTCGATATTTAGGTTTTAGTGCTTGTTTGACTCGCTTAATTTCCCCATATACACCCATTCGCACACCTTTGTGTTATACTGGCTGTATTTTAAATTTATGATGACATGTCTATCCAACTTCACTTGAGGTGGAGATTCTGCAAAATACAAAGAAATGTATGGCAACACAAACAACTCGGCTCCCGCGAAACATTTCTCAATGAGACGCTTGGAAACAGATTCCGACAACTAAAACATCGATAATGATGCTTATTTTGAAGAAACTAAATTCTGCGTACATGCATTATACAATTCAGTTTGCTTCGGTTAGATAAAATATATTATAATTCGTACTTATTTATTTAGCAAAAGTATATAAGAACCATGTTGTAAATTTTCTACAAAAATGTATTAAATATGCATACAATTTCTTGTTCCTTATTTATACTTCATACTTACTTTTAATTCACATATAGCAGGCAAACAGTAAAATCGTAAATCTAATTTATCGTATAATAGTTGGCTACTATATTGCATTGAATTCACACATTCTCCTACCCCCACAGATTTTCATAAAATGCCGATGCATGTCGGAAATCGCAAGTAGTATTATGATGCTA